>PVIJ01004620.1:0-114973 GCA_004024925.1 Scalopus aquaticus
TTTTTTTTTTTTTTTTTTTTTTTTTTTTTTTTTTTTTTTTTTTTTTTTTTTTTTTTTTTTTTTTTTTTTTTTTTTTTTTTTTTTTTTTTTTTTTTTTTTTTTTTTTTTTTTTTTTTTTTTTTTTTTTTTTTTTTTTTTTTTTTTTTTTTTTTTTTTTTTTTTTTTTTTTTACCTTTTTGTGTTTCTAATCCTTACCTTATTCCGTATTTCCTGGTCATTCCTTTGTTGGTTTTGGCTTCATGGCTTCTTGTAATATTCTTTGGAGTGAGGCTTTGGTAGTGATGAACTTCTGCAGTTTCTGTTTGTCTGAGAAAGTCCATATTCTTTCTTCATAGAGGAAGGAGAGCTTCGCAGGGTAGAGTATTCTTGGTAGACATTTGTTGGTATGTAGTATGTTAAATATGTCACTCCATTCTCTTCTTGCCTGTAGTGTTTCTTTGGAGAAGTCTGATGTCAGCCTGATTGGCTTTCCTTTATATATTATTTGTTTCTTTGTCCTCATCATTTTCAATATATTTTCCTTGTCTTGAATTCTAGATAGTTTTGCTATTATATGTCTTGCTGTTTTTTTTTTCTTTCATTATAATAATTTAGAGATCTTCTGGCTTCCTATATGTCAATTTTTGTTTCCTTTTTCATGTTTTGGAAGTTCTCTTCAATTATCTCCTTGAGAAGTTTCTCTGTTCCTTTGTCTCTCTCCTCTCCTGGGATTCCTATGACTCTGATGTTTCCTTTTTTTATGGTGTCAGATAGTTCTCGAAGCATTTCCTCGTTCTTTTTCCTTCGTTTTTATCTTTCCTTTTCCATCTTGTTCTTTCAGTATCTTTATCTTCAAGAGTGCTTATTCTTCCCTCCATTTCTTGTATTCTATTTTCCTGGCTTTTCCTAGAGTTCTTGAGCTTCTCTACTCAGGTTTGTAAATCTCCATTTCCTTCAATTTCTTCTTTATGGATTCATTCTCATTCTTCAGTTCTTCATTTATATTCCTCAGTTCTTTGTTTGTGTTTCTTTCCTTCTCTACCTTTTCATTTAATTCAATAATTTTTTTTTTGTTATGGCTATTTTGAATTCTTTATCTGTTAGGCAGATGTAATCTTCTATTTTCATATTATTGGGTTCTGGAGAAGGATTTTCTTTCTGTGGTGTATTGTTTTGAGAGTCATTTGTAACTTTTTTTCACGTTGTTGGCCTTCTGCTTTGTTCTGATCGTAGCCTTCCTCTGCCTCTGGTGCCAGCGGGCATGACACCTGGTTTCACTTGCTGAGGATGTTTGTGGTTTCCTAGTGTGAGTTGCCTTGGCTGTGGCTGGGTGTCTTCCAGATCTTATTTTTTCTCTGTTGAACTTCTGTGTCTCTCGTGGTGTGTCTCCAATGTGTTTCTGGGTCCGAGTGGATTTAGGGAAGAAGAAGGGGAGGTGTGTAATAATAAAAAAAAAAAATTAAAAAAAAGGAAAGAAGACTGAGAATGGAGATGAAGTAGAAAGGAAAAAGGTCGGTTAAAAGTAAAAAAAAAAAAAAGAACAAAGAGAAAGAAAGTATTGGGCAGATGCATGCAAACTTGGGGAGAGTTTTGTATAGTCTTTTGGCTCTTAGGTTTTGGGGTTTCCAGGTGGGCCCACTGCTGGGCTTCAACCCCTTTCCAGTGTCAGATGTTGCTGTTGTCCTGCTGTCGCTGCTTGCATTCGTTGTGGTTGCTAGGAGTCTTCCTATTCTTTCTCTCCCTTTTTTTCCCCTCCAGTGTTTGCCTGGCACTATCACTGCCCCTGGGGTTATGTCTGGTGGGGAGAGGTCAAGAGCACCTGGTCTTAAGTTTCTTCTCTGCTGCTTGGGCACCGCCACTCCACAAGGGGGTGTGGGGATGGAGGTTGTGGGCAGCTGTTGGTCGGGGTTTTGCTCCCTCCGGCTTCTGGGGGGTCACTGTACAGCCACCTAGGTGTTGGGGGAGGGGCCACGGGGGTGCTGGACTGTGGTTGCCACCAGTTGGAGTTTACTTTCTGCTGACCTCCCCGTGCCAAGATGCAGACACTTTGCGGAGGAGGGTGGGATCGAGCCAGATCCAGCAGGAGCCTGTATCCCAGCAACAGGTATGGGAGGGGTTGTGGTGACTGTCAGGCAGTGGTTCTCTTTAGTAGCCACTCTCCAGGTCAAGTTACCTCCCATCAGGTTGGGGAAGAGTCTCAGGGATAGGCGATCAAAGGGGTTGCAGAGACTGGTAGCCTGTGGGTCTCCCTAGCAACTGCTTCCAGGATCAGTTTACAGCCTTGTACTTGGTGGTGCTCAGGGAAGCTCATTTGCCCCCCTCTCCTTGCTGTTGTTTCTCCGTGTGGGGTCCAATGTCTTTTTCCTTCTCTTTACTCTGACTCTTCGGCTTTCCTTTAAGCCTAAAGTACCTATGGGGTTGATTGGATTGTGTAGGGCATCTGGTTCTCCTCAGATCAGATCTCAAAATTAGGGATTTTTCTCTCCATAATTCGATTTTTTTGTGGGAAAGCCTGATCCTAGCATCAGTTCACCGCCATGTTTTGGGGGTGTCTCTGATTAAATCGTTTTTTAACCTGATTTTTGGTATTGGTTCTCTAAGAAATATTGTAAGTGGTAGACTGCTGATATATTCAGTTGACTCACTGTTGTTTTTCATTTAATTATTGATTTGCAAGTGCATTAAGTTTTAGAGTGATAATATCCTAATGAGACTTTTAAAATTTACCCAAAAGTGATTTTGACCATCCTGTATTATTGTTACTTGCAGTTTACAATGCACTCAGATCTTGGAAAAATTGTTCAGAGTCTGTTGGATGAATTTTGGAAAAATCCTCCAGTTTTAGCTCCTTCTTCAACAGCATTTCCATAGTAAGTAATTTGTAGCAGAGCAAGCTCTTTTCTGCCTGTTCATCTTCAGTAGGTTCGTAGCAAAAGCCTTACTGTTTTTAATATTTCTAACATCTCATCTATACATTTAATTTTCCCTTAAACTTTTCTAGAAGACTGTTCTTGACTTTCATTCAGTTTTTGCTAAATACAGTGCAATCTATTATACTAAGCATCCTCAACTTGAATGAATTACCTCGATTAAGTGTTATTTTCCATTCTCCTCAATGAAAACACTTATTTATTGCCAGTGGGATATTTAAAAATCAAAAATAGTCTATTCTACTCTGACCAGTTAAATTGTATGCTTTCTAAAGAACACATTTTTCTTTTTCATGGAAACTATAGTCCTCTTTTTTAAGTGTTCATATTTCATCAATGTATAAAATACTTAATTCAGTTAAAGTATTGAATGCCTCAAATAGATTACATCTATAATGCATGACCATTGTTATTGAGAACAATTTAGAAGTAATTTTACAAATTTACCCCTAAATCTAATCTAATTTTACTTTCTTTTTCTCTTTAGTCTGTACAGTAACCCAGGTGGAATGCCTCCTTATGCTTCTCAGGGTTTTCCATTTCTTCCTCCATACCCCCCACAAGAAGCTAACAGGAGTATCACGTCTTTACCTGTTGCTGACTCTGTTTCTTCTTCAACATCAAGTTATTCACCAGCCAAACCTGCTGCACCTTCGTTTGGTGTCCTTTCAAATCTGCCGTTACCTGTTCCCACAACAGACGCTTCAGCACCGGTTGGTATATTTGGTTATCTACATTTTGTACCCTTCATTCAAGTAACAAATCTTTATTGTATGCCAACTTGTGCCAGCCACTAAGTAAGGCAAAAAAAATAAAATTATTAAATTATGTTTACAACTCAAGTAACAAACTCTGAGAGGTGACCAGCAAGTAATCAAATAATTGCAAATAAGAAATGCAGTAGAATTTAAGAGTTACTCTAGAATTATGGTGAATAGTTGGTTGAAGGAATTGCCAGTGCTAGCAGGGACCAAGGCAGAACTAGAAGAGATGCCTTTATGAGAAAAAGTGATTCAGGTTTTTTTTGCTACTTTATCCTTAGTTCCTCAAGCCATGCCCGACACATATAGTTGGTGCACAGTTAACAGAGGCAGGTGAATGAATGAATGAATGAATGCTTGAGACTGGATTTTGAAACAGTAGTGGATTTGCCAGCATGACAGGGGTTATAAACAATCTGTAAAGAGGTAACAGCATTGATACAGGCAGAGGCATAACCAAGCAGTCAAATTTGTGAAGCTGTTTATAAACAGATTTCTCTGTCAGTGAAGGCACAGAAGTGAACATGTAGGAGAAGCTGGTATCAGATGTGGAGAGTCTGCTCTAGTGTGTTAAGGGCTTCAAATATTTCATGCTTTAAAAAATTCTATGCTCTCGACCTAGTAACTGTTGCCATGTGGGATGTTACTGAGGGACAGAATAATCATTTGTGTATAAAACATATTAAGGGATTTTAAAACCTTCATTTTTACACCAGAAAATATAATGTTATAAGCAATATAAACTCAATTAAAATTTATTTTAAAAATTTTAAAAAGATAAAAACCTTAATTTTTAGTCTTTAGTGAATATCACCCATAGTAATAATTAAATATTATAAAACCTTCTTTTATCCAACAGTACTAATTTTACTGTTTCCAAAAGCTTTCTTCATTTTGTTAATGAATATTATGAACAAACTACAATTAGTAGTAAAAACAAATTTACAAGAGAACTTTTCAAGGGTCCTCAATTTTTAAATCATCTCTTCTAATCTTATCTACTATAGTTATTTAACTGTTCAGACTTTTGTCCAATTATTAATGCTTATGCCTTTTATTTGAGATAATTATATTCATATATCATTGAAATCCATAGATAACCCCACACCTGTCACAGATAAACTTATCAGATTTATTTTACACCATCTACTTGCTAAGAAGTGCTAACTCAGGTTCTCATATGGTCCCAGCCCCCCCTCCCAAAAAAAAAAAGAAATGTCATATATACAAGAGGACACTGAAAAATACAGAGTGAGGAAAGAAGGGGGAGAGTAAAGACACAGTAAAGTATGAAGACGAAGACATGATAATGAAAACAAAGTAAAAAAGATGGCTGAAATTTAATGCCATTTAAAACTCTCTTTAGATAAGCCAAAATGGTTTTGGTTACAAGATGCCAGATGTCCCTGATGCATTTCCAGAACTCTCAGAACTAAGGTAAAAAATTTGAAGTGTAACATTGGTATTAGTTATCTATTTTATTTGTAAAAAACTTTACCAGATCATCATTTTCATATCCACATTAAAAAGAAAGTTTTTAAAATCCTCACTATTCCTACATTATGGTTGTCTTAGTAGGAAAGCTTTATAAATTAGTTTTGGATGTTGTAGATTTTATTTTCTGAGTGACTGTTATGTACCCAGAGAATTTTCTAGATGCAGGAACTGATAATATTTATTAGGGTAACAATGTCCTTTCTCTTATGTGGCACTACATTCTTGTGAAAATTATTTCAGAATATATTATGCCTGAATATTTCAAAATATGTCTTGATCTATTTTAGACCTTTTCATTGTTCATTTAGTAGATAAAACTTTGTAGGGAGAGAAATACAGTTCTAATAAAGTATTGCCACATTGTGTTTTTTTGGTATTTAAAATCTATTTCCAGTTTCATTGAGCTATATATAGCACTGTATAAATTTAAAGTGTACAACATAATGATTTGACTTAGATATATTGTGAAATGATTACCACAGTAAGCTTAGTTAACATCCAACCCATATAGACACCAAGAAAATAACTTTTTTTCATTGTATTGAGAACTCTTAGGATAGAGCAGTGGTATAGTCATTATGCTGTATGTGTATGTATATATATATATATATGTGTGTGTGTGTGTGTGTGTGTGTGTGTGTATATATACACATATACATATATATATATATAATATAGCACATCCCTGGTTTTTATTTTATTTTATAACTAGAGGTTGTATTTTTTGATCACTTTCCTTCAATTCAGTTTTTTTTGTTTTTGTTGGTTTTAATTTTTTTATTTATTACATCATTGTTCATTTTTGTACAGTATTTTGATTACTCCCTTCAGGTGTAATCCCTGTAATTCTTACTGCCACCATAGTACCTTGTGCTTTTCCCGCCCCTGTTTTGATCCTGCTTCCTCCCCCTCCCTGCTATGTGCCTCAAATCTATGGTCAGCTTGCAAATTTTGTCTTTTTCCTCACCTGTTGTTCAGTTTTCCTATATTCCAACTCTAAGTGAAACCATTTGATATTTTTCTTTTTCCTTCTGACTTATTTCATAATCCCTTCCAGCTCCATCCATGTTGCTGCAAATGCCATGAATTTATCTTTTTGATCCCCAAGTTGTATTCCATTGTGTACGTATACCACATCTTCTTAATCCGGTCATCTGTTTGGGGGCATTTGGGTTGTTTCCATATTTTAGCTCCTCTAAATAGTACTACAGTAAACATAGGAGTGCAGGTTTCCCTTTGAGTAGTGTTTTTGTTTTCTTTGGATATATTCCCGGAAGTGGAATCACCGGATCAAGTGATAGATCCATTTTTGGTGTTTTGCCGATCCTCCACACAGCTTTCCATAGTGGCTGGGCCAGTTTGCATTCCTGCCAGTAGTGTAAAAGGGTTCTTTTTTCTCTGCCTCCTTGCCAGCATTTGTTTCCAGTTTTTTTAAATATGGGCCATTCTCATCAGTGTGAGGTTTTGATTGGTGTTTCCCTGGTAATAAGTGATGTTGAACATTTTTTCACATATCTGTTGGCCATTTGCATTTCTTCTTTGGAGAAGTGTCTTTTTAGCTCTTCTGCCCATGTTTTGATTGGGTTGTTTGTTTTTGTTGAGTTGTGTAAGCTCTTTGTAGAGCTTTGATATCAGCTCATTATCACTGTATGGCTTGCAAATGTTTTTTCCCATTCAGTAGGATATACCTTTGTTTTGGTTACTGACTTGTTTGCTGTACAGAAGCTTTTAGTTTATATAGTCCCAGCAGCTTAATTTCTCCTTTGTTTTCCTTGCACCCAGAGATAGTCTACTCACTCTTTTAATCACAAATCTGATATTTTACCCCCAAGTTTAGGTTTTTTTTTTTTAGATTCCACATACATGTAAGATGATACAGTACCCTTTTCTCTCTGTCTGACTTATTTCACTTATTATAATGCCTTCAAGGTTCATCTAGGTTGTTGCAAGTGGCAGAATTTCTTTCTTTTTAATAGTTGTATAATAATTCATTCTTTCTCTCTCTTTCTCTCTCTCTCTCTCTCCCCCTCCTTCTCCCCCTTCCTTTCTCTCTCCCTTCCCACCCCTGCCTCAAAACACCCCCTCCCCTCTGTGTGTGTTTGTGTGTATAATTGCAACTTCTTATCCATTTATCTCTCAGTGGATGCTCGGTTTGTCTCCATATCTTGACTATTGTAAATAATAGCAAGATGTTTTTACAGAGCCACTTTTATTCAAATTTGTGGCAAATAAATCTGTAATGTTCAAGTCTAAAGTTCCATTCAGCTTTAGAAATCATCGCGTCCTTTGTACCCTCATTAAAGGCTTATAGTACTCATATGGTTATTATCACTAAGATTGCTGAATACTGTTAAAAAATTTTTTTAAATGATTTTTTCATTTTTTTAATATATCCCACTAGAAATATACAGCCAAATGCCCAGGAGAAACTCTATAGTTAAAAAAGAAAACCTTAGTTTTTTTAACCCAGTGTTTTACAGTCATTTTTAGGAGATAGTAATTTATTTTCTGCCAGTAATGGTAAATTAATGACAGTTTACTGTATACCGCGCATGCATACAGTAACGATGCATACAGTTTATGCATCATAATTATGTGTTGTAATTATGCATTATAATGCTCACAACAATCCCATGAGGTAGGTTCTATTGTTATTGTTCGCATTTTATAAAGGATTTTTTTCCTTATAAAAAATAGTTATGAAATGTCAAAATTACCAAAAGGTGAAGCTCTTTGCTCCTTTTATTGCAATATACCCTTCCTCCAGCTTTTTGTGGGATGTGTGAATATGGGTCAGGATTATTGTAAACCACATTTCCTTGTATTGTATCATTTTCACCCCTAATTTTTTCACTTAACTTCTTCATCAGGTGAGGACTTTTTTTCTATCATAACCACAATCCACATTAGCATCGTACCTAACAAAACTCATGATAACTCCTTAGTATTATTTCATTTCCCTGTCTGAATAATTAAGGCTTTTTTTACTAATTTACTTGAATCAGGATTTAAAACAAAGACTACATAGTGCATTTAGATGCTGTATTTCTTAATTTCATTTAATCTTCAATCATTTGCTCCAACCTTTATTAATATATGTGTACCATACACATATATATATACACACATATATTCCTAAAAATACTTACATTTGATACACATATGATAAATATATTTATTGAATAATTTTTTAAATTCATTTCTTATATCCTGTTTTTGCCTGGTTGCTCCTATGGTACTGCTGAAAGTGTTCCTCTGTTTCCGCTAGAGATCTTATGACTGGTGACTGGATTTTTCTTTTTTCTTTTCCAACTTTCTTCAATTAAATTTATTTTTTTTACATCTTTATTCATTTCTGTACAGTATTTGATTTCTCCCATCAGATGTAGTTCCCACAGTTCTCCTACCACCAAAGCACCCATAAACCATTACCATAGTTCCTTGAGCTCTTCCCTTCCAGTTTTGATATCTCTTTCCCCCTAACCCGCTGTATGCCTCAGATCTATGCCCAGTTTGCAAGTTTTGTCTTTTTCTTGACCTTTAGTTCAGTTTCTCTGTATTGCACTTATAAATGAAACCATACAATATTTATCTTTTTCCTTCTGACTTATTTCACCATAATCCCTTCCAGTTCCATCCATGTTGCTGCAATGCCATGAATTTATCTTTTTTGATTGCTGAGTGGTATTCCATTGTACATCTATACCACTTCTTCTTGGTCCATTCATCTGTTTTGTGGCATTTGAGTTGTTTCCATATTTTGGCAACAGTAAATATGCTGCACTAAACATAGGAGTGCAAGTTTCTCTTTGCATTACTGTTTTTATGTTCTTTGGGTATATCCTAGGAGTGGAATCACTGGATCGTATGGCAGATCCATTTTTAGTGTTTTGAGGAACCTCCACACAGCTTTCCATAGTGGCTGGATCAGTTTACATTCCCATACTGGTGACTGGATTATATTCTTGATTAGATTTAGTTTTATCAAATCATAACATTTTACACCTTTCACTATATATGTCAGTTATATCTTAATAAATCTGTAAAAAATGATTTAAGTTTAAATCTTTTGGGAAGCATACTTATAATTTAGTACATACTTCCTATTATGTCACTTAAGATAATAGTGATACATAGCTGCCCTATTTTTTGCAATAGTAAGGTTGAAACACGTAAAATCGTTGACCATTATTTCATTAAGGATTGCAAGTGTTACTTTCAGATTTTATTATTCCTAATGCCTGAATTAGCTAAATTCTATGAAGAACTTTTTTTTTTTTAGATTTATTTATTTGTGCATACAAGCTGGGTGCAGGCCAGAGGTGTGGGGTGTGAGAGGACTCACCAGAGACAGAGCGGGGAGCAGAACAGGCAGATCTACTGAAATACACTGCTGAGGGAGCAGCAGGCAAGCCAGGAGAGGTCTGCTATGCCATGTGGGAATCTCCCCCTACAGGTGTCAGGCATCGAACTCGCACCCGCAGCTGCCGACAGCTCCACAGTGCTGCGCTTAACCCATTGGGCCACCAGGAAGGCCCGATGAAGAACTTTCCTAAATTAACTAGTCACATGGAAAGGCACTATAAGTGCTTGATTTTTTTCCCTTATCAGTTTTCAGAATAAGGAATTGATGCATTAGCAAGCTCCAAAAGATCTGATGAGCAAGGTTTTATTTTTTTCCTGTAATTGCTTATATTTTTACAAACTCAAGTTTTTTAAATGTATATTTGATGTGTTTCAATCCAATCCAGTCATTATTCTTTTTGATGCTTAAAATATCCTGTTTTTAGTCAATAGGAAGCTCTTCAACACGGCTTCTTCTATAACCTTTTTGGCAAAACAGAAATACTGTGGGCTCATTGTGAACATTTCTTTTCCCTGATCTGCAGTCAGCCATTTCTCTGAAAGGCACTCATTCTCTTTTAAAATAACAATACCAGTATTAATACTTTTGGATGCAGGATACGTTTTTAATTTGTTTTTGTTTTTTACACACCTTTTGTCTTTATGATATATCATACCAGAGATGTATAGCCAAATACTATTCTTAAAAATCTCTTCAAGTACTATTTCTCAGATAACTTAGGAAAAAATCCAGGTCCTTTTATTTTCATTTGCTTGAATTTTAGAGACTTTATTTTTCTGTTTTTATTTTATAATGCTTCTATTTAACTATAGTCAAAACAAAAAAATAGATTCAAAAGGGTTTAAATTCCATCCATATCTTATCACCTTTTTTTCTCTTTCACCCTATTGATTTCCGCTTTTGGTTTAGTCTTCCGTGATTTCTTTAAATTTTTATGAATATATGTACACTCGCATGCAGACACATATGTACATATCCATATCTTATGACACACCTCTTAGATACATAGGCATAGAGGTCAAAATTGGGGTTTGTTATGGCTGTTATATGCCCTAATTTTCAGTGCTATAGTGACTTGACACTATATTCACATGACACTATATTCTATTAGGGTTGACATTTTGCTTTTAAGGCAACATTTAACCTTATGTGTATTTATTAAAATAGATACTTCAAAAATGATTTAGAACCTATCTGCTGAATCAAATTGAAAAATTAGGAGTATTTATCATTGAGAAAAACAGAATAACTGATAATCATTAAGTTTTTCTTTCTTTTTTTAGTGTGTCACAACTTACAGATATGAATGAACAAGAGGAGGTATTACTAAAACTGTTTCTGACTTTACCTCAACTAAAACAAATTATTACTGACAAGGATGACTTAGTAAAAAATATTGAGGAACTAGCAAGTATGTCTTCCTGTATTTGTAAAATTTCCTGAGAAAAGAATGATCTTTACCTAGAAATAACCCAGAGATTTGTCTTACAGGAAAAAATCTCCTTTTGGAGCCCAGCTTGGAAACCAAAAGGCAAACTGTCTTAGATAAGGTGAGTTGGTCAGCATTTTGAAGACATCCTTAAAATTTTAAAATATTATAAAACAGTATTTTTATTTGCTCTTTTAGTATGAACTACTCACACAAATGAAATCTACTTTTGAAAAGAAGATGCAAAGGCAACATGAACTCAGTGAGGTAAGATTGTTTACCTATTTTTTCTTACCATAAGAATTTTTAATCTTATGCGTATGAGCTACATTCTTACTTTTATCAGAATTCATATTAGCTATAATTCATGTAATTTTATTATAATCAATAACATTAGAATTCTTTCCCTAATTCTATAATTAGAATTATTATTGGCTTATGAGTAATGAACAGGTCTCCACTGAGAAGGATTATAAATTATTTGTGGTCCTACAAGAGCATGTCTGGTTTTAGAACAGAAAAATACAGAAAGGCTCCATAAAAAACTTTCTGGGGAAGTTATTACATAACCAGTTTAACTCTTGTAAAAAATTTTTAACTTTGACTCGTGTAAGTTTATGGTATAGATATCTTAAATGAAAAGTTAATGATCAGTATATGTAAAAAGTGTAAAGAGGGCCTCCCCGGTGGCGCAGCGGTTGAGCGCTGCGCTGTGGAGCTGTCGGCAGCGGCGACACGAGTTCGACGCCCAGCCGGGGAGAATCCCACATGGTGGGGCAGACCTCTCCTGCCTCGCCCGCTGCTCCCCTCAGCAGTGTACTTCTCATCTGCCTGTTCTGCTCCCCACTCTGTCTCTGGTGAACCCTCTCGCCGCCCCATGCCTCTGGCCTGTACCCCAGCTTGTATGTAAAAAAAAAAGAAAGAAAAAAATGTAAAGAGTAACTCACCACAGATAGATTTTATTATGTTAGATGTCCAATTCTGATATGAAAATTAGAAACATCATGTAAAATTCAGCCTATATTTCTGAAAAGACAAATCTTTAAAACTAGAAAAGGAATAGAGGATATAATCCATCATATATCAGTAACCAACATTATAGTTAATATTCTAAAAATCAGAAATTCTAGAAGGTAAAAATAATATAATAAAACATGAAAGAAGTTAAACAACAGCAAAAATGTTATAGTAGAACAGACTATAAATTTATAATGGATTTCAGATAATACGATCATTCTTTAGAATAAAAGAAATAATAGTTAACATTGCATAATTATTATGTGCCTTGAATGGCACTAAACTATTTTTATACATAGGCCAGTTATTCCCTGTAAAATCCTATGAAACAGGAATTGTTACTTTTGCTTCCATTCGACAGATGAGGAAATTGGTTTTCTTTTTCAGAGTTGTAGTGCAAGTGCCCTGCAGGCAAGATTGAAAGTAGCTGCACATGAAGCTGAAGAAGAATCTGATAATATTGCTGAAGATTTCTTAGAGGGAAAAACTGAAATAGATGATTTTCTCAGTAGCTTCATGGAAAAGAGAACAGTATGTAATCCTCTTCAGTTGGTTACAAGTGATAGCCTAATTTCAAATTACTTAAGTATATTCATAACTAATAAAAACTTATATTCCCATTACTATCTGGAGTTTTGAATGCAATGGGAGAAAACAAGAGTTCCATTGAGAAAGATAGCAGCATCCTACTATCACTTTAAATCTGCTTGTTGTGAGTACAAGCAGGTAAAAAAAGTAGTTCTCTTTCAGAAATTATAGTATCTGTATCATTCTGTACTAAAGCTAGCAAATCAGCTTAAGTCTACTCTAAATAGTTATTATTTCTGAATAACCTATTTTCTAAATTGTTAAAAAGAGAATCTGTAGCCACTAAAAAAAAATTGTTTTTAATACTATGGAGGACATACTGGAATAGTTCTGTTCTGATATTTCCATTATATTTAAAGAAAAAAATCAAAGCCTGCTTAACAGTTTCTTGCTCTTTGATAGAGTCCTAAATAGTTACCTTATTTCTCTATAATATCACATTTTTAAAATAATCTTGTTAGTAAACTAGCAAACATATGTACTATATGTGAGCAGATACTTAGTATATTTTATTACCTCCATTTTCCAGGAGAGAAAATTGAAGCTCAGGGACATTAATGACCTGCTATAGTTAGAGCATTAGTAAGGCACTGTCCTCTGGTCCATTGTTCTTTGGTACTTAATACTTATGCTTGAAGTTTTTATTAATCTTTTTGTTTAACAACAGTAAAATTTATTTTTTATGTTTTTAAAACACATGTATTTGAAATTACATAATCAGATAATTGATTAAAGAATTAGTCTCAGGCAAAAGTTGTCTTCCAAACAAAATTAAATGGGGTTTATTTTGATCCTCTGAACTACCTTAAACATTCAAAACTTGAAGTAACCTCAACAGGTTAAATAATACTTTCTCAGAATTCCGTCGTAAAGTAGGAAGTAGTAAGTAAATAATTGAGAAGAAGCTGGTATTTTAAATAATTTGTCTTCTAGATTTGTCACTGTAGAAGAGCCAAGGAGGAGAAACTTCAGCAGGCGATGGCAATGCACAGCCAATTTCATGCTCCACTATAGGTAAATTGTATTCTATGAGGTGTCAGTCTCAAGGCCATTGCATGATATTCTTTCATTCAAATGTTATTACTAGTGCCTGTTCATCCAGCTTTAAGAAAAGTACCGTCAATGTGCCTATTGTGCTATATTACAAAATGTTTTATAGTATGTACTAAGCATAGATACACATAAGCAGATAGCTAGTAGAAATCTTTAGATATTTTCTCAGTATGATGTTGGCTTAAATGTATTTTTTTTTTCAATATTTGATTGCTGCTTATGTAGAACTAGATGTTATCATTAGTTCCTCTCTCTCACTGGTATACCATGTCAGTTGAGATACTTTTCAGTAGTTTCGTTTGTTATTTCTTCCTTTAAAATTCCTAAGAACATTTATAAGAACTAAGTTAATGTCCAGCTTGTCTCTTTTCCATTTCATACCAGGATTATTCCAGTAATCTTATGACCACTCCTCTGGCTTCAGGGTTTTTCTCTTTCCTACATGGCACTGACAGAATGATATTGCCCCTGGCGATAACAGCATCAATGACAAATTTCTCTTCTGGTTTTAAGCCTTTTATAATCTGCCATAGATTACAGATCATCCATTTTAATTTTCCATTTCCCCTTTATATTCTCTTCCATGTCATGTTTTTTCTTCTACCACTGTAACTTTGTTCATACTCTTACCTGATCTCAAGACATCCTTTTCTTCTCCATTTCCCATGTTTTAGGAATTATTTTATTGCAAGATCTAGTTCCTGCCCCAACAAATTTAAATAAAAGTGAATGCTATTCAGTAATGCAGGGGTACATTACAGAACCAAAAGGCAGGAAAGTACAGTTTAGTCAGCTGAGAATGAAACATAACTAAAGGCCGTCACTAACCAGAGCAGCCCCTCTTTCTCACAGTCTGTCAGGACTGCTCGTTTCTCATTTGTTTTGTGTTCTTTTCTGTCTCAAGCCATCACCTACTTTCTCACTTGTTCTACCAAGAGCCTTTCTTCACTACGCTTTTGCATCTTTAACAACTGCTCCCCACAGGCTTGATCATAGCATGAAATTCAATAGAGGCTGACCAAGGTTTCACTAGAAATCACCAGAAAGAGGCTGACCCAGCGGTGGGTGAAAGGTCCATCCTGGCTCAGTAGTTTGGAGACTAGTGTAATGGGTTCTGCCCACTTGACTGGGCCGGAGGAGTGGACTTCGAGGAGAGAGTATGGGAGGTCCCCTGAAAATTAGGGGGGCAAGCTACA
The DNA here is from genome assembly GCA_004024925.1 of Scalopus aquaticus. NCBI lineage: Eukaryota > Metazoa > Chordata > Mammalia > Eulipotyphla > Talpidae > Scalopus > Scalopus aquaticus. The sequence goes on from PVIJ01004620.1 coordinate 14,817, forward strand.
AGGAAGGAGATTATAGGCATTTCTCCAACTCAGTTTTCTGTCCTTTCTGTCAGTCTAGTTGTACTTAACATTAGTGCCAACATCAAATTGTTTTTACATCTTATTTGCCAAATCCTGTTAATCTCTGAGGGTCAGGACTGATTTTTAATATTAAATGTGCATTTCTCACAGCTTGAGAATAGTAGGCACTGGGTAATTATTTGTATGAACATGCAAAATCCGTTCTCCACACCTTTTCTCTCCTTACCAAGTTCATCTTATAGGTAAATCTAATTGGAAGAGAATATAAAGGGATGAAAATGTATTAAATTAAATCTTAGTGTTTTTATTTTCTTTTCTTTCCAGATTTTCCTGAAAACATGAACTGCCACGAGAGGAATGGGACACAAAACTAAGAACATTTATATTTATGATTTGCAAATTGGTATTTCCTCATGGAGGTTGAATAGATATTCTATATAGATTGTATACAGAACTGAGACTGATTTTGTACAGATTCAAATGATTGCTATGATCTTTCCTTTGAGAAATTTTTCTGCACTACTTGCACTAAAAACGTTTATTTATTGTTGATAAGTCCTATCATATTTAAGTTCCACTGCTGTTCCTTTCATATTATTGATTAAATAACTGTGCATGTAATTTTAGCTAGTTTCAATATTTTATAAAATTACTTCATTTAAATTTGTATTTTTAGTTCTAAATTTCCTCATTTCTTTATCAAGAATTTGTTTAGATTTTTTTCTTTTCAGCCTCTTTTGAGAAATTACTATTTTCAACTGTGGAAAGTTACTTTTCCTTTCTGGAAGATAAAAACCTTCAAAAAACATTTGTTTTTAAATATTCATATTGTCAGAAATACCAGACCTGCCAATATGCTGTCTTAAGAAAGTAACTTTTAATTCTTACAATAAATCAAAACAGTAAACCAGCTCCTCTTACATATTGTTGTTTTATTTTTTTAATTAAAAATTCATTTAAGAATATAGGTAAATAGCTCCCCTAAGAGAAAAAAATTGCTTTTCTCTTAAATTTTCATGCTACTTTTTTAATACAATTGTCTCAAGGCTTTGTGTTTGGGAAAAAGATATGCTAAGTTCCTAATGTTAAAATTAAAAACAACTGTTTTACTAGTAAACATTTTATTAATACTAATATTAGTTTTTAATATTAGTAATTAATAATTTGTATCAGTTTACAAAAGTAAAACATTTTATTGGCAACATTTTGTTAGTAAGCATTTTTTTTAAATCAGTTTATTAATTTATTTAATAGTAAATCTAGACAAAAACATCCATGAATTTTTGTCTTTACCATAAATAAAGTTAGCTTTTCATAAGAATTATAATAACAAAGCTAACGTTTAATTTTTAGGCAGGATGTATAATGAATTTAGTTCAGTTTTCTCTGTACTGTATTCAATAATTTGCTTCTATGCCATCTCAGAATAAATATTTTATGGGAAACCATGGAAGCTAATAAAAGAGACAATCTGGAATATATATCTGAGGCATTTTAAGGGTGTATCTAAATCACAAAACACCAAGTGCATAGTTTTGTTTAATTTCACCTCAGTATGACTGTCATTCTAAACACCAGCATACTAAAAGTATAATTTTGTCTTTTCTTCATTCTTTTGTTTTTCCTATAATGTTTTTGACAATAGAGCTCTAGGATAAAAACAAAATTATTTTCTTAGACTTGAAAAGTACTTAACGTTTTAGTCTGTCTTTGTGGAATGGCAAGTATTCATATATGGACTATTAAAAAAAGAATTTTGATAAATAAATTAACTTTTATTGTCTTTCCTGGCACTGTGTTAAGGGCATACCATTTTAATCTTAAAAATGACCAGACAAGGAAGTGGACATGTTGTTATTCTGCATGTGTAGATGAGACAACTAAGGAAAGGGTGTTTAAAATTTGTGGCAGTGTCTTTCTGGATTTCAGAAGCCTTTCCTTGCTGCACTGTTCAGCAGAGCTTCAAATTTCCTAGCAATCACTGCAAGTGAGACATGTTATCATTCCAATCTTTTGTAAACAATCAGATAGCTTTCTTAGAAAAGTCAGAGCCCAGAACAAGAGACCAGAGACCACAGCCATTTTAAAGGACTATAATTTATTTGATTTATTAATTTTATTATGCACCAAGAATGAGGTACTGTCTAAATACTATGCAATTACAACTTAAACATAGTTAGGTGCTTATATATCTTCTCCTCCAACAACAAAAAATCATCTTTTTACAGAGTAAATATTTTCTACATAATCGCAAAATAATTCATTTCAATATTTTTTATTCCTTAAACTTTACTATCCCAGTTTTATTCAGTTAACACAGCTAAGTTTTTCCTTCCAAAATTAGTGAGATTACCTCCTTAAAATTCAGTCAGTAGAGAGAGGAATTTGATCATCATCTGCATTTATCAAATAGACAAATTAGTTCAGATACAGGTATGCAAGTCATCCAGGATGAAAGAAGCCTGCCTTTGAAAATCTGTGTATGAAACTTGGTTCTGTCACTGCAATAGAAATTAAGTGACTTTTTTGGTAATTTTATGGCTACTTTATTAAAATCTACCATATTGAAGAATTGGTGCCAGAGAGGGAAAAAATGTCTGCCAAACTGGAGATTCTGATTCTACTTTAACATATAGTAGACTAGATAGAAATCAGAATGGGAGAGGAAAGCTTAGCAATTGAGTAGGGGTATTTCATGAGTAGAAATTAAGAGACTTAAATCTCAAACTAGAAGAAAGTTTTCTAAATAATGAAATAATATACTAAAGATATGTTTCAAAGTTTGAAGATTTTCTAGGAGTAAACTAGACTGGGAAATTTATGTTCAAATAGAGGTTGTTTGAGAAGTAAGATTGATCATTATATATTCTTAAACGGAAAGACACTTAGGATTCATTTTGAGGGGAAGGAAGTGTTAAAAAGTCAAAAATATGCCTTCTTTTCACCTTCCTTTATTCTAAAAAAAAAAAAGGTCCCTTTGTTGATTGTTAAATCAAATTCAAAATTCTTACCTACTTCATAGTAAATTTTCCTAAATATCACTAAATAATAAACCATTCAAGTCCTAAATAGTTCTAGTTGAGAATATGCCTGAGTCAGTTTTACATGGTTTAGTCCTTATGCATCAAACCAGTGGCCCTTGTTTAAAACACTTCTTGATTGACGTTTGATTTAAAATGAGAATATCTGAGATTTTAGTATTGTTTGACTGGTCATACTTTCAAAGCCCTGTCAAAGCACAGTAAAGTTTAAATAAGCAATAGATGTAATCTTTTATATGAATTCCAGTGTTAGATTAACTTCTAATTCATAGTCTAAATGAAAATGTTCATAATGAAAATGACCTGTAAAATGTTTGGGGGGGCTGAGAAATGTTTATGACTTTATGTGAAAATGCATTAAAATTTAAGTTTAAAAATACCAGTATTTATACAATTTGCTTTTTAAAATAAATGCATAGTCTGTTTGGTATAGTTAGTATGTCTTTTTTCTTTATTTTTGTTGCTAACTACAAGAACGGCATGAAGTGAATTATGTTATAAAGATGCAAAAGCCATTGCAACTCTTAAGTATTTATCATTACCAAGTTATTCTCTGCAATGTACAGAACAGCGCAGAAAATGAATAAAATTCCCTGTACTAAATTCAGAACTGTTCAGTAGACCATGCTTAAATTTTATATACCAAAACAAACTTGCATTATTTACATTGACAGAGTACTTTTTAGATTATAAGTCTTTAAAAGTTGTTAAATACACTAAGCACAATTATAATTATACTTCATTATTTCATCCCTCCAAATCACTACATCCCTCCAAATCTTTATTAGATATCAGCATTGTAACTTTCTTTTTCCTTTCTCTATACTTTGTTCCCATTTCAGCAAAATTTAATGCATTATCTTATTTAAAAATATGTTCAAAATATTAATGCAAATTATGTTAATTTCTAATTAATCCCTTTACATTCTAGAATGTAGTAATATTTTAAAAACCATGCATCATGAATATTATTTCTCTCTGTCCAAACATGGCAACTTTTCTCCATTAAGTTTCTTCAGATCAAAACTTTAGGTTATCCAGTTAGTCTCTCACACACACCCTTTTTTAAAATTATAATGTCTTCTTACTCTTGAAGCTATGATAATATAACTTTCACTGGTTCATTCAAACTGCTCTTATCAATTTGATCAGTTATCTTAATTCTATAATATAGCTGACAACCTGAAGTATTTAAAATTGTCCACTGTTCCCTTTTTCTCAGAAAACTTGTTTGACTTTTATTAAAAATCTAGCCATGTTTTCCTCCTAATTCTCAGTTCACCTTTTCAGGTTCTTCATTTGTTTAGCCCTTAATATCGATGGTTTTTTTTTTTGCAACCCCTCTTTCCTATACTTTCTTATTTTTTTTACTTTGCCCATTTTCTTAGGACAAGCTCTGTCACTCCCATGGCTTCATTACTGAAGGATATGCATGGCTTCCCAATACCTATCTGTGCTCCAGCTAGCTTTCCTGATGCTCCAATTATGTATCTGATGACCTAGTAAGACACATTTACCTGGATATCATGGGTTTATCCACTTACACATTTCTAAAGCTGAACTCGTTCTGCCCTAGTTCTTCTTGAGTCCCCATTGTCTGGGTACATTACCACCATACAGTTTGTAGGCTAGTCTCTAAGCCCCTTTCTTGTCTCCTCCTTCTTTACTTCATTTGTAACTCCTAATATGTTCACTTTTCAATCATTTCTACTGCTTCTACCATAGTCCAATACATTGTGTCTCATCTGGATGATTAGGTGTTATCTTCCCAGTGCTTAAGTCAGCTCTTCTCTAATACATTCTTTACATTCAGAATGGTCTTTTCATTTATTTTTTTATTGAGGTACAATTGACATATACCATTAGTTTCAGGTGTACAACACAGCAATTCAATATCTATGTACATTGTAAAATGATCACAATAAATTATCAGCTGTCCCTATACATTAGTTAAAATTTTTTTCTTGTGCTGAGAACTTTTGAGATGTTATATATCAGCTATATTATTAAATTAGCAACTTTCAAATATACAATATAGTATTATCAACTAAGGTCACCATGCTAGGCATTACATCCTAATGACTTACTTTACAATTGGAAGTTTGTATCTTTACGCCTCCTTCACCTATTTGCCCACCCCAGCCACCACCAATCTGTTCTCTGTATCTATGAACTTGGTTTTATTTGTTTTTAGATTCCTTCCATGTGTAAGTGAAATGTGCTATTTGTCTTTATCCCTTTAATTTATTTCTGTTAACATAATGCCCTCACAATCCATCCATGTTGTTATAAATGGCAACATTTCATTCTTTTTTCAAAGATGACTAAATAGCATTACATTGTCTATATATACCACTTCTTTGTCTAGTCATTTGTCAGTGGACACTGATAGGTCTTGGCTATTGCAAATAATGCTGCAGTGAACATAGGAGTGCATATATCTTTTCAAATTAGTGTTTTTGTTTTCTTCAGGTAAATACCCTCAAGAGAATTAGTGGATCCCTTGGTAGTTCTATTTTTAATTAAAGTAATCTCTATCCTTCTTTACAGTGTGGCTATACCAGTTCACCTTCCCACAATAGTGCATCAGTGCTCCCTTTTCTCTACATCCTTGTCTTTTGGACAGTAGCCATTCTACCTGGTGTAAATATCTTGTTTTGATTTGCATTTCCTTGCTTATTAATGATGTTAAACATCTTTTTATGTGTCTGTTGGCTACTTGTATGTCTTCTTTAAACAAATGTCTATTCATATCTTCTGCACATTTTTAATTGGACTGCTTTTTGATTTTGATAATCGAAGCTGAATGAGATCTTTGTATATTTTGGATATTAACCCCTTACAGATAGATGATTTGCAAATATTTTCTCCCATCCAGTAGGTTACCTTTTCATTTTGTTGATTTCCTTTGTTTGCAGAAGCTTTTTAGTTGCATGTAGTCTCGCTTGTTTATTTTTGCTTTTGTTGCCTTTGTTTATCGAGTGAGATTCAAAAAATTATCATAGACTAATGTCAGCGAGTTCATAGCCTGTGTTTCCCGGGAGTTTTATGGTTTCAGGTCTTATGTTCAAGTCTTTATTTAATCCAATTTAAATTTTATGGATGGTGTAAGACAGTGGTCCTGTTCCATTCTTTTGCAAGTGGTTTTACAGTTTTCCCAACACAATTTATTGAAGAAACTGTCCTTTTCCCATTGTATATTCTTGACTTCTTTGTTGTAAACTGACTATATGTGTGTATTTCTCTCTGGGCTCTATTCTATTACATTGATCTACGTGTGTATTTTTATTCCAATACCATGCTGTTTTGATTACCATAGTTTTCTAATATTGTTTGAAATCAGCAAGCCTGATTCCTCCAGCTTTTTTTCTTTCTCAAAATTACTTTTGTTATTCAGTGTCTGTTGTGGTTCTATACAAATTTTATAGAGTTTTTCCATTTCTGTGGAAAAATGCTACTGGAATTTTGATAGGGATTGCAATGAATATGTAATTGCCTTGGTTGGTTCGAACAGTTTTAACAATATTAATTTATCTAATCCATCAGCGCAGAATACCTTTCCATTTATATGTTTCTTCTATTTTTTTCCTCAGTATCTTACAGTTTTCATTGCATAGACTCTTGCCTACCTCTTAAATTTATTTCTATGTATTCTATTCTTTTTGATGTAATTATAAATAGGATTATTAAATTCTCTTTCTGATAGTTCATTCTTAGTAAGAGATATTTGTATGCTGATTTTTTATACTACAGCTTTACTGAATTCATTCATTACTTCTAACAGTGTTTTGATGGGCTATTGAGGGTTTTCTCTATATATACATGTCATCTGCAAATAGTGAGTTTTACTTCTTCCTTTCCAATTAGGGTGCCTAGCTTACTTGGCATTGCTAGGCTTTGTGTTTGCTTCTAACACATGTTGAATAAAACTGGCAGCGGCATCCTTGTCTTGTTCCTGATCTTAAAGGAAAAGTTTTCAGCTTTTACCACTGAATATGATGTTATCTGTGGGCTTATCATATAGAGCTTTTTTTAATGTTGACATACTCAATGGTGAAAAACTAAAAGCTTTTCCACTAAGATCTGGTATAAGACAAGAATGTACACTTTCATCACTACTACTCAATATAGTATTGGAAGTCCTAGCTGGAGCATTAGGCAAGAGAAGATGAAAAAGAAACACAGTTTGAGAAAGAAGTAAAATTATTATGCAGACGATATATATATACACACACACACATTTTATATATACATTTATTATATATGTATATGTGCATATATCATGTGTGTATATAAATATATCTATATGTGTATATATATATTAAAAACCCTAAACACTCCACTAAAACACTATAAACAATAAATCAGTTCAGCAAAGTGGCAGGTTACAAAATTAATTTTCCAAAATCAGTTGCCTTCTTACATTCACGTGAGCTAGAAGAGGAAGAAATAAAACAATTCCATTTACAATCACATCAAAAAGAATGAAATACTGAGGTGTAAACTTAACAAAGGAGGTGAAGGACCCATAATATAAAAACTATAGCACATATTTAAAAGAAATAAAAGAACACACAAAGAAATGAAAGCTATTCCCTGCTCATGGATTGGAGGAATTAAGATTGTTAAAATAAATATCTAACCCAAAGCAATATACAGATTCAATGCAATCCATATCAAAGTTTCAGTGACATTCTTCAAAGAAATAGAACAAACATTACTGAAATTCGTCTGGAACTACAAAAGACCCCAAATAGCCAAAGCAATTTTGACAAAAATGAGGAAGAATGGTGGTAGCACAAGACCGGACTTCAAACTATTGTACAAAGTATAGTAATCGGAATAGTGTAGAAAAAACTGAGAAAAAACAAACACACAAGCCAATGGAATAGAATTGAGACCCCAGAAATAAATCCACATTTATATGGACAGTAACCTAAGACACAGTATACATTAGAGAAATTATAAACTCTCTTCAACAAATGACTTGGGGAAAACTAGACAGCAACATTCACATTCAGACCATCATCTCGTATCACACATAAAAATTAACTCAAAATTGATGAAGAACTTGGATAAAAGACCTGAAACCATCAAATACATAGAAGAAAACATAAGCAAAACCCTCCATAACATAGACTTCAATGATGCTTTTGTAGATTCATCTCCAAAAAGAAAAACAAAGAAAATATAAACATTTGGGATGACATCAAACTAAAAAGCTACTGTACAGGTTTGTTCAATAAATGGTGCTGGGAAAACTGGACGGCCACATGCAAAAAAATGAAGCTAGACTACTACCTCATACCAAGCACAAAAACCAATTCAAAATGGATAAAAGACTTGGATATAAGACCTGAAACCGTAAAATATATAGAAGAAAATATAGGCAAAACACAACGTGACATACATCTTAGTAAAATCTTTAAAGCAAAGATAGTGAAAGAAAAGATAAACAGCTGGGACTACCTCAAACTAAAAAGCTTCTGCACAGCAAAAGAGACATTAACCAAACAGACATCCTACTGATTGGGAAAAAAAATTTTGCACACAATAATAGTGATAAAGGACTGATCACAAAGATCTACAAAGAGCTGACACGACTCAGCAAAAACAAAGTAAGCAATCCAGTCCAAAACATGAGCAGAAGAGCTTAAAAGACACTTTTCCAAAGAGGATATACAAGTGGCCAACAGGTATACCAGAGGGGAGAGAGAAGGGCAGAGAGCAAAGTGGCGAGGGAGCACAGTGTACTATGATGGAAGACTCTAGGCACCTTAGTGGTGGGTGGTGGGTGTGGTATGGTAACATACACCTGAAGGGGGTGATCCTGTACCTCTAAATCATATACAATGTTTTAAACCAATGTTACCTCAAAAAAAATTTCTCTTATCAAAGCTTTAAACAATCAGTGATCATCAGATGTTACTAATGTTAATGACACCATATTAACCAGTTACATAATTTCTAAAATGCTAGCTAAAACCTATTCCACTATTTAAACAGGCACAACAACCAAGTTTTCTAGGTCTTACCTGAGACTTTCTCCCTTTGAAATTTTACTCTACTATCTTTACATTATTATACTTCAAAGTTCAGGCTGGTTGGTCTACACTGTCTTAGTAGTGTAGTCTCTGGAATACTAAGACAAGGTTATTTAAGAATTTAATGTGGTATGAATTCATATGTAAGAACCACAGCATAAATGTTGCTTCAACTTTATTAGATATTAGATCCATGTTAGAGAAAAAGAGTTACAAGTTATAACATTTGTTAAATGATGAGGAGAAATAGAAGATTCCAGTGAGAGGCAACAAAATTCTAATAATTCAAAATATATTATGTAAGGAGAAATTATTGATTAGTAAAACTAAAAGATAAGCTTAAGAAAAATTCCTCAATTACAGAAATACATCTGTTAACCAAAAAGGGCACATCTTAACAATATGCTCTGTTATTAGAAATACTAATAACAATGAGATAGGAAGGAAGGTAATGTCAGATGTTCTAAAAAATTTATCTGGAACTGAAATTAAGGGAGAGATGCAAGGTGATGTAAACGCCAGGGAGAGGGGGTGGTGTGAGCAGATGCATGCTATGACAAGAAAAATCTGTTTTGATAACTTCAGGTAATGGTAGAAGTCATTGTTCTAGAATAAGCTTCAAAATGGCAAATAACGGTCCTTTATTTAATAAAAGAAAAGTTTCTGTTCTTCAACATCTAAAGAACTAAGAGTTGGACTTTTTTCTCCTTTTCATGTTACTTTTTATAATTCTCAATGACTCATTTCGCCAGTTATTGGGTTCACTTTAAATTGCACTGTTCCCTTATTTTTGGAAAGTGTTTCTTGTGTGTCCTTTATTTTGAAACTTCAGGCAGTGAGAAACACAGCTTCATCGGAATCCCGGTCCTTGCCACTGTCTTCGCTTGGTGCACACTCCCCGCCACTTGGAGACCGACAGCTCAAATCCTCCACTCCAGACTCTTGATCACTGTTGGCTGATAGGTCTGGGTCTGAGCTTTTCAAATTGTCTTGGGTTAGAATCAGAGCAGAATCTTCATCTCCTTGTGAAGGGCTTCTGGATGGGAATGATTTCATATTCCCACTATAATCCTGGGGAGTGTTGGCTGTGCTGTTGTCTGAGGTAGAAAACCCTGAGTGTTTGCTGGGTTCACTTTGCTTACTCTTCACTTTAGTGTGGTTTAACTGGACTTTTTGGATTTTCTCCAGCCTCTGAAAAATAAATAGTATTTCAGGGGAAAATCATAATAATTTACCTCTTTTTATATACTTAAGATGGGGGCAGGTGGGAGAATTATCTTATTTAAAGTATTAGCCTCAATTCAGAATTCAGGTCCAGACAATAGGGGCTGATTGCCAATTCCTTTTTTTTTTTTTTTAAGATTTATTTATTTATACATGCAAGAGCTGGGGTGTGGGGATGAGAGGATTCACCAGAGACAGAGTGGGGAGCAGAACAGGCAGATCTACTGAAATACACTGCTGAGGGGTGCAGCGGGTAAGACAGGAGAGGTCTGCTGTGCCCTGTGGGTTAGCTCCCTTGCCAGGGATTGAACTATTGCTGCAGTGGCTGCGGATAGCTTCGGAGTGCTAAAACTTAGCCCCTTGGGCCACCAGGGAGGCCCCCGATTGACAGTTCTTTAGCAAGTAAATTACATAAGATGTTAAGGGGTTTTAAGAAGATAAGGCTGAAGAATGAAGCAAAAAATCCAAGTGAATTTAGTGATGAACAAAACTAGAGTGGTATCACTAGAAACAAAATTATATAATGAGGAAAAACAAATATGTATATTACTCTCCCCACAGGGCTAACAACTAGGAAGTTAAAAAACCACAAATAGAGTTGATAGTGTATTTCAGCTACTACCACCTATAAACATTAATATACTACTATAAAGTTATTCTTAAAATGGAAAATAATTTTCACTACAAGTACATATATATGATTTTGTTTTTTTCTCTTTGAATTCCATTTTTTCATGTGATCTCTAGAAAAAACTAATTTTAACACTCTCAAATAGCAATAACAACCAAAAAAAAAAAAAAAAACCAAAAAAAACCAACAACCCACTGATAGACAGTAAGAACAACCCATTTGTTCAAATCATGAAAGTGAGCCATAAGGCAGATGTCTAAAATAGCTTTGGGCTTTGGATATCGGGTACTCACTTGGAGGGGGTGCGCTTCTACTGTGTTACCCACTGACTGAAACTATGCAATGGCTATGCTGCTACATTTCACCTACCCTGAATCATAAGAGGCTTTCATGAAGTGGCGTTCGCCAAGAAATAAGCAGAGAAAATAGATTAACAAAAGTGTGTCTTACTTCTTCCAGCGCTTCCAGTTCTTCCTCTAGCTGCTGGGTTTCTTCCTTTACTGCCATCAGATAATCTGTCACTGATTGTCGGGGCTGCAGCCCCTTTTCAAAGCGGTTATACATTCCACTCCAAAACCTAGGAAGGATGGCAACGCTTTATGATACCACCATATCACAACCTGTAAATTCAGATTCTGAAGTCTTCTCAGATATCACTAATCTCTCAATCCCACAGTTGTAATAACCAAATTCAAATAGCAGGCTCAAAAATGCCAGTTAAGGTAAATTCATGTTTTTCTTGGGTCAATAAACTTCTTCTGGAGAGAGTAAATTTATGACGAGTCTACTGGTACATATGGTACTAAATTAAAAGGCATTCGTTTTTCTAAAAGAGATTGAAGGAGCACATGTATCCATTTCCTTTTCTTTTTTTTTAATATAAAAATGGCTCCTGGTTATGTAACTCTACATTTAAGTTGTAAGGTTTATTCAGTTTTTCCTTCCTCCTTTCTTAACTAAAAAAGTAACTAGCATTTACATTTTAAAAAATAACTTGCAAAAGAGAATTCCACATTTAGGGGTAAAGTAGAGGGGGGAGGAGATACTACAAAAAAAAAGCCAGATGAACTATATTTAAGCACCTATTATGTTGTGTTCTATGCATAAAATAAAAACTTTGAACCTCAGTGTTTCATATACTTCAGCCTTCAAATATTAAACTGCCAGAATCTAAGTTCATCACCACGCCTCCCAGAATCTAAGTTCATCACCACACCATACTTGTACATGAAGTTGCAGGGTGCCGTAGGGAGACGAAGTGTTCCCTGGGTCTGACTGTGATCACCTCTAAACAGAGGGTTCATGTAGTCCGCCCGGTTCTTCCACAGGTGAGCCCATAAAGAGTATGTTCTTTCTTGAATTCTGTTATAAAGAAAAGAAGCCTGAACACAACCTATCTTGGTTCTCATAAATAGCAGATAGGAAATAAGAAAGTTGGAAAGAGACCACTAATTGTGATCTGAATATCAAGTATCCCTGTTCTGTAGCAGGGAAATTTATAATCTTTGTGGCTTTATATGTAGTGAGAGATCTTTGTGAGAGTCTCAGCTCTTCTGCTACCTGTACAGGCTTCCACAAGATGTTTAAATTCTCTGAGTATAAAATAAAACTTCTCTGTAACTTTGGGTTTCCCCTCCCCAAATAGTCATTGAATATTATTTGCTAAGTATTAAATGCTTCATATGTTTTCTCTCATTTTTTTCATACCTAAAACATTTTTAATTTTTTCATTTACCTATACACATATGAGTTTGTATTTTCTTAACAAATCAGCTTTGAATCATTAGTCTCCTGGGTGTTTTGTTTTGTTTTGTTTTTTTATAAAATAATGTAAGCAATTTATTTTTAACTTTTTGGAGACGTAAAAAATTAATATATGATTTTATCACCTTTTAAATTAGTTGAAACTCTTATTACATCACTTTTGATATGTTATTTTTCAGAGGAGTTTTACTTTTCATATTCTTTGTTATTTATCTCTTGGTTTTAAATGGAAATCTATTGGCGGTAATAGATCTTGCTAAATTCTTTGTATCTAGAATTAGATTTGCTAGATTGTAAACTCTAGCAAAGTCACTTTTTGGTACATTCTTCCTATTGGGGAAATACTACTATTTTTTTCCTCCTCTGAAGTGCAGCCTCTCCTCACAGTGCACATTTTTTTTAAATTAAAAAAATATTTTATTTTCCTTCTCAAAAGGAAAACGAATCTGGAGCTTTGGGGAACTGATCCTAGTAGGAGTTAAGAGGTGACCCGTCTATAAGAGTGTAAAGTCTTTGCTGGGGTAGGGATAATCATTTTTGTAGTTCCCACTGCAAGCAGCAAAGCACTTTTTAAATACTCATTGCCTCAATTGCTCAATAAATGTTGGAGAAACCAGCGAAAAAGTCCGAACAATAAAAAGGGACACATACTTAAGGAAGATAAAAAGCAACAAACACCGAAAACAAAAACCGTCACTGGGCTACTGACATTTTCTCAAAAATCTAATCCCTGGCAGTGAACCAGAGGCAGGTTCCTCTACGGTGCAGGCCAGGGAGTTCCTTCCTGCAACCGCACTAATGGCCTTTTCACCTTTAGGTGCATCCCAGCCAGTCCCTGGTACCAGGTGTCTAGGATTTGATATGTACCAGGGACTGGTTTCCCCGGACTGTGAGTCTCCCTGAGCCTCAGAAAAACAGCCGCAAGGGGAAGGCATGGAAAGATAGGTCCTGTTTTATTTCATTTAATCCTCACTAAACTCCTAGGAGATATATTCATTTTATAGATGAAGAAATTGAGACTTAGCCAGATTAAGTTGTTTCTGAAAATCACACAGCTACTGAGTGACACAGTCAGGATTCAAACTCAAGCAGAAACATTAGAATTGGCTAGGTTAGTATGACAAACAACAGAACCAGGAAAGTAGCTAAAAATGCACTCTGCTACTTTAAAGTCATTACCACTAACGGGAGAGCATACTTGAAGTTCACTGGAGAAAGCATAAGGGAGTATCCACTAGAAAAAGTCATATTGTTTGTTCAGACAGTATAAACTATTGGAGTCTATGTTTTTATTTTTATTTTTTATTATTATTTTTTTTAATCTTTTTTATTTATTTATTTATTTATACATACAAGCTGGGGTGCAGGCCAGAAGCGTGGGGCGGCGAAAGGGTTCACCAGAGACAGAGTGGGGAGCAGAACAGGCAGAGCAGAAGTACACTGCTGAGGGGAGCAGCGGGAGAGGCAGGAGAGGTCTGCCCCACCATATGGGATTCTCCCTGGCCGGGCGTCGAACTCGCGTCACCGCTGCCGACAGCTCCACAGCGCAGCGCTTAGCTGCTGCGCCACCGGGGAGGCCCTGAGTCTATGTTTTTAAACGAATCAATTCCAAAATTAAAGCTGATACTGTTTTATAACAAAATGGAAATCATATTTTATGAAAAAATATTAAATGTGCTCTCATTTGCATAAATCACTTTGCTGTCGCTAAGTTTTTACTTTAAGTTTATGTTTTGTCTACTTTTTCTTGAATAGAAGCAATACAGTTTTAATCTGAATAAAAGAGTGGCTTGAGTTTCAAATTTGCTTTTCCAGTTATATTTGCAATTTTTATGAAGTCTATCTACCAAATATGTCTAACTTTTTCCATTTATATTAAAAAATCACTTTATCTGATGCTTAGGAAGTTTCCATTCATTATAAGGTGCCACGTCTATCAACTGTGGAAATCAGGCAGGAACTGGGAGAGATGAATCTGTAGATAAATCTGTACTTTTCTTTGTCTGTTGATGACATTAAACCATTAAGAAATGCTGTCATAAAAAAAGAACTTTAATATCTCAGTATGGATGTACGGCTAAAATAGCCTTCAAAATTATAAAAGGTTCTCTGAAATTTTCAATCACTAAAATCTTTAGATAAAAATTAAACACTTACTTGAGCTCTCCTCTCTCCTTTTGATTATTACATAGGAAGTTTCCAAACTGGCAAGAATAAATGTGGTGTTGAATGTGAATCAAAAATCTTTCATTGAACTCAAAGGCACAGGGAAATTGTTCCATTAACTGCCAGACACACTCAATGAACTGGTCAATAACTGGAGATATTTCTTTTGGATCTCCATCTAGATTGCCATATCTATAAAAAATAAAAGTATTAGGCATTTTAAGTAAAAATTTGTTTTTTAATGAGAAACCTATAAATGTAAAAACACCATAAAAGCACCTCAATAAATTTTGTCTTGTAAACTCAGAATAAGTAGAAAAAAATAACTTTTCTGTAATGTTTTTATTGAGGTAACATTGGTTTCCGACAGTGTATATAATTCACAGCTATAGGCTCACACCTCTTTGATATAAGTTACCTCACCACACTCCCCACCAAGGGACCCTCAATCTGCCATCAGAGTCCACTGGGCCTCCCTCATCCCATTGCTCCTCTACAAAATGACTTCTTAAATTCCAATTTCAAGAGAAACTTTGTTATTAAGTTCTACATAGAAAAGGGACATATTCATATATTACAAAACAAAATGTTGGCTGGTGCTAAAGATAAAATTCAAAGAAACTTTTCATAGAAAAAACTTTTCATTGGAAAGAAAAGAAGAAAGACAACTTGAAAAAACATTCGTTCCCAAGATTCTCAGGATAGTCCCATTTCTAGAGAAGAATTAAAATATACCAAGTAATTTATTTCCATGTGACTACAGATTCCCATATGCCTTTATATCTCCCGTAGCTTTGTCTTTCAAGAGTATATCAGAATCTTCTCCATATTTATACTTATCTTTAAATGGAGACAGCTTGGTGCTGGATTTTAACTAATTATGGAGATCATTTCATAATGTATACAAATACTGAATCCTTACTTTGTAGACTTGAAACTAGCAAAATGTTATTGCCAATTATATCTTAATAATTTTTTTGTTAATAATAATTTTTAAAAGAGACTGCCCACTTACAATTACAAGCTGGTCTTCAGCATTTCCAGTCTTTCTGTCCATATGTCTTATATCAGGGAGATCCTTAAACTTCTTAGTTGACAGACAATAAAACCAAATAGTCAGGGAGGACAGATAACCCAGGCCACACAACAATGTCACAGCCTGGAGAGGGGGTTGGAGCAGTCTGTCCTACATGTAGGGCCACTGTCCTATATGTCACCTCTCCAGAGATATCCGGGACAAATTTCACCTATGATACAAATGTCTTAGGACAAATCCAACTTAACTTGCAGTGTGAAAGATCAAAGAGAAATGTCCACACACATTTCACAGAGTACAGCTTAAAGTGAGTATTTGCACTTCAAAAATGGAAAATGTAGTAAGTCAGATGTGTATGGTTTGGAGGAAGTGAGAACCCATCTCTTCTAGGTCAACTAATGAATAAACATTCTCTGTCTCTTCTGAAACATTTTAAAATTTATTAATTATGCCCAACAAATGCCAAAAGCAATTAAAGTTAGAACTTCACTTATCCATGATACAATGAATACAACATTTTAACTTTTTGAGTAAAACACACAAAGTAACTTTTAAAAATAAGGCGATTGTTTTCATCCTAAACATTCAAAATAATAGGTTTTTAAATATTTCTTACCTGTGATTAAACTTATGGCCAAAGGAAATCCAGTCCTTCTCAATTAATACCTACAAGAGAGAATATAAATATGGAGAAATGCAAATGAGGAAACAAGAGACCACAATCAATAATGAAGGATTCAAATAAAGTTCTTGGAGTAAGACATCACTAGCCTTGGGTCACCAAGCTCATTCACCAAATGAATGAGCACTCAGTAATGACTCACAGAGATACATGCCTGAAGGGCAAAGTTTAAGGTCATCTTAGGAAAAATAAATTAATGTATATATGAAAAGGTAATACCATCCACGGAGTGTTGTCTATGACCCAGACGCTGTTCATATTGCTGCACAGAAGACTGCGTCTCATTATGGATAAATATCACCATCACATTTTACAGAAGAAGTGAAACATGAGAGATTAAATATTCACCTAAGAGCATGTTACTAGGAGATGGCAGATGCCATCACTCCATTGCTCATCGCTTAACTAATATGTGATGCTTAGTCTAATAATAAATACCAACGTTTTTACAAGAAACAATCAGGAGTGTTTTCCAATGACCTTTATTATGCACTAGAAGAATTCTAAAATGATGGGTATTTGAGGCATATCAGAAGTTTCAGCCCTGCTTTGGAATTAGGGCTAACATGAGTTTATAATCTCAAATTGTGTGGACTTAAAAAAATTAAGTAATAGAAAATAATTACATCAATATCACCAATGCTATCAAATGACTAAAGGTTTCCTTTAAAATATGGAATGACTGAAGTTTGTCCTTGACAGCTCTGAAGTTCATTTTTTGTTTTTAATATTTATTTATGCATACAAGAACTGGGGTGCAGGCCAGAGGTGTGGGGTGGTGAGAGGATTCACCAGAGACAGAGTGGGTAGCAGAACAGGCAGATCGACTGAAGTACACTGCTGAGGGGAGCAGTGGGCAAGGCAGGAGAGGTCTGCTATGCCCTGTGGGAATCTCCCTGGCCAGGGATTGAACTTGTGCTGCAGTGGCTGCGGACAGCCTCATAGGCTGAGAACTTAACCCGTTGCACCACCAGGGAGGCCTGACAGCTCTGAAGTTTAATGGGGCAGAATCATAGTCAGTGGTGGAAAAGTATGACATGAAGCACAGCCCCACTGAAGTCTGCCTCAGAACCCTCCTACTCTCCAAATGTAAATGAAGGAATCCAGTGCGGCAAACCTCAGTCCAGGGGAGGGGACTGACACGGTGTCATTCTCAAATCTCAATGCTGTCACAGGTAGCTGGAGATTCTCTGACACACTGAGAAAAAGAAAAACCCAAGAAAGATAAGCAGCCTCTTCTGTCTTGTCCCCAGAGTGTCAGCAGATAATACTTGATAGAGGAGCTCTAGCAGTAGAGAGTCCCTCGGGTTCCTCTGTGTCTGTTCCTAGCAAGGATTCAGGATCCACTGAAACACTTTTACCAAGTCATGGTTCAAAAGGGAGTACCAGGTAATCTCCAGTCACTTGGAAATCCAAAATGAATGTACTATTTTAAACATGCTATTTTACAACCTACCAGGTATATTTTAAATTTGCCCCCAAATTCACATTTAATAACTCTGGTTTGAATAGAAGCCAACACCCCAGAAATTAACCTCTTTAATCTACTGCATCTTTCCTCCTTTCATTAATCTTGTTGATTTACAAAGAGAAAAATAATGTCGATGAGAAAAAAAGGTGCAATAGTTGCAAAAGAAATGTCTGCCCCATTCCGGGCCCTGTGGCAGAGCCCAGCGGCCACCTCACCATGAAGCCCTTCAGAGTCCGGTAGTGCGGATCCAGCAGCAGGCTCGCGACCGAGCACACCTGGGCAGTCCTGTCCCAGCCATCTGAACAGTGAACAAGCACACTTGCCCCTTCCTCTGAAACTGCCTGAAAAACACAGGATCGGCAAAGCGTCTCAAAGAATGGCTCTAAAAAAGAAACACCTCTCATCTCTATACATAAACAGGCAAAAAAGGAAAACCCAAAACTGTTCATTTATTTAGTGTTCATACCCCCACCTAGCCAGGCAGAGCCAAGGAATGGTTTTGTGCTGGTAGCTAAAGATTTTGCTTTTCTTTCCCTTTCCTTGCATGTCACCTCCATTAAGCCTTTGTCCTATGTAAGAGTGTGCTTCGGGGCAAACCGCATCTCTGTGACACATCTCCCAGCCCACCTTCTACTGGCTCCGCCCTCTGAGTTTCCGCCTTAAGTTTTCAGATATTGAAATTCTGGTGCTGCTCCTAGCTCCAACTATTTCCAAACAGGAAAAGATGCAAAAAATATAAACACTAAAACTATGAGTTATAAGTATAAGGAAAAGAGGCAAGTAATAGATTCAGGGATGGGGAAAGGAGGAGCAAACAAAGGTAAAAGCTACAGCAAGTCTCTGCTAAGAAAAGAATTTTTATTTGCTACTGCAAATGTGTACATACTTTTAGCTAAGTATCTGCATAAAACACAAATTGGGAAACAGGGTGGAAATTTCACTACAGCAGTTATCACTACTTGAAATTCTATTTTATTCATTTTCTGTCTCCCACATCAGACTCGAACACCTGTACTGGAAAAGACTTAACCTGGCTTATTTGGCATTGTAGCCTCAGCAGCTATAACAGGCCTGGCACTAAATGAGTATTTGTTGAATAAATGAATTGCCTAATAAAATAAACTACCATGTCATCAGAAAAGACATAATTGTCTTGGGCATAAAATAGAGTAATTCTTTTTTAAAAAAATATTAATTTTTGCATAGAACTGTGGTGTAGGTCAGGGAGGGGTTGGTGATGAGAGGATTCACCAGAGACAGAGTGGGGAGCAGAACAGGTGGATTTACTGAAATCCACTGCTGAAGGGAGCAGCGGGCGAGACAGGAGAGGTCTGTTGGCCAGGGATAGAACTCAGGCCATCGAGGTGATAATGCTGAGACTTACACAGTACTTATTTATTATTTATTTATGCATACAAGAACTGGGGTCTAGGCCAGAGATCCAGGGAGTGCGAAGATTCACCAAAGACAGAGTGGGGAGCAGAACAGGAAGATCTACTGAAATACACTGCTGAAGGGAGCAGTGGGTGAGACAGAAGAAGTCTGCTGTGCCATGTGGGTCAGCTCCCTGGCCAGGGAGCAAACTCATGCCACAGTGGCTGGTAATAGCTTGACAGTGCCGAGACTTTAACCCCTGCACAGTAATTATTTAAAAAAAAATTAAATTATTATTTTAAAAAAGTAATTATTTTTAAATTATTAAAAATTACTATTAAAAATAAATTTTTTATTAATTAAAATTATTTAAAAAAATATTTCAAAGAATAAAAAAATATACCACAAAATAGACAATGAAGTTAAAAATGACTTATCTGAAAGTTGAAGAAAATGCTGTCAAAGGCAGAGAGGAGCCTACCTAGCATGCTCAGGAGAATGTTTTCCCCTCAAGCCATCAGGACCTTATCCAGGACCAAGCCTAACTAAAGAGAGAACATTCTAAAATTTACCGCTTGACCACTGTGCTGACACAGTCAGCTGAGCACTACCCTCTCTTTTGAAAAATCACATCTGAGGGCAAACTTCTGCAAAGAAGCAGGATCTCCATTAATTTGTTTTCTCTGTAATCACATACCTTTGCAATGAACATTCCTGCATCCATGATGGCCTTGATGTGCCTCAACCAGCCAGAGTTTTCCAGTCCCCACAGAAAGTCACTCATGGAGGGAGATTTAAGTTCACACACTGCAAGAAAAGTCATGTTATAATAAAAAATAAAGTTAATCTTTCATTTTACATGTGATCAATTCACAGGTAGTTTGTTAATGGTTTTTGCACTGTAGTGTTTTTAGAAGACTCAAGGTACTAGTCAAAGTTTACTAAACCTGGTTCTATTGAACCATTTCAAGTAAGGTTTTACTTCTTTGTTCAGGGGGATGCTGCATCTGTTTAGGAATGTTACACTCATAAAGTTAAAATTCCAATATTAATTAAAATTCATTGAATGTTACCACCATAAATATTCAGCAGAGAAGATCTATGTAATCTTTCTAGCCAAAGACTATTTGAGTTAAGGATGGTATAGAGGAAAAAGAAATCTTATAATTGATTCCAGCATTTTCCCAACTAGATCTCTCCATCATTCAACCACTTCATATTAGGACTACTGTAAAAACAGAAAACAGATCCACCCTGAAAGTCCTAAATGGGAATGAGCAAATTCCTCTTACCAACAATCCCTACTCAATGGGAGAAAAGCATGTATACCTAAAATGAGATTCTTTACCTCTGAGCCACTTTCTAGAGAATCAAATTAGGGGGCTTCCCTTTGAAAATCAAGAAAACCTAGGATACCGATGATATCTATATTTGCAAAACAAAGGCAGGTGTGTAAACACTTCTAGAAGATTCTCACAAGTGATTTCATTGTGAGGGCTTATCTTTTACTTAACATAAAATGTGAAAAAGTCTTAGATCCAGTGTTCTAACTACATATCACAAATGTCACATTTTATAATGCCCTTTTGACATTTAAATAAGTTCCATACATTTTTGTTTAAGTATATTTTATTGTACTCTGTGATATACTGACAGTCAGGGTATAAGGAGACCTATTCTGTACTCCCAACTTGGTCAGTAATTAGCGATATAATCTCATATGTCATTTCAACTTTCGGAGCCTTGACTTTTTTCATTTAAAGTAGAGAGCATATACTAAATGACACCTAAGTACCCTTGCATCTCTAAACTCCCAGATTCGACTCTGTGAGTATCTCAAAAGCAGTGCACATTTGGAGGAACTGTTCACAGTAATATCTAACTTCTGGGAAGTCTTTATCTCAAATATGCCAGATAACAGAGGGTTCACTTAGATTTCCTGCAACATAAGATCACACCAGAAAAGACACAGGTGGTTAAATTCTGAGTCACAGATGACAACAGTGATGAAAGAAGCAACACTGAGATTCCTGGAAAGGGCCTCCTTAGGAAAATATGTTATGAATATGTTATGGATATGCTAAGGTAATAAAGTCTTTCAGAGCTGGAAGCAAAGGTGGAGAACTGAGCTCTCTGGTATAGCTTTAGTTGGGAGCACTCACTCTGTGTGAAATCGCATTGCTCCTCCCCGCAACATCACCAGCAGAGAAGCACCATTAATATCTGGTAAAGCACAAGTGAAATAGCACAGGAAGAGGAGCTTGGCTGAAGCCAGGTGAAAAATAAACAGATTGATGCATACAATCCACAGCCCTGTTAGTCAACCCCATATCTCTAGACATTGAATAGGAGGCTGAGTGTTTTCAAATTTATGGCATCCTTAATCATTAAATTGTGTTATGAAATATTTAAGCCATGAAAGATTTTAAAATAATGAAACAGGCCACAATTGCTTCACATGTCTTTTCTTTAAAAAAAAAAAAAAAGGAAATGAGAGAGAAGAAAGGAGGGAAAGAAGGGGAGGGGAGAGGAGGAAAGGAACTAAGAAAGGAGGAAAGAGAGAGAACAAGTAGTGTTCCAGGATCCAAGCCATCCTGCTGCTTCTCTCTGAAGTTTAACATCCCCGAGGAGGTTTCTGTCCCTTCACTACTTAAGTACTAGCTGTCTGAGTTCGGACAAATTAAATAGGTCCTCTATGCCTCAGTTTCCTCAACTGTGAAGGGGGTATTATAACAGCTACTGTATCAAAGGACTTTGTTAGTCCTCATTACTATTATTACCCTCAAATAAATAATATTGTTTAAACTTTATTAAAAATTTACATAAATATATCTTTCCTATATCAACCTGATTTTTTTTCATTCAACATTTTCTTTTTGAGAAATGTATGTGTTATGTAAGTGGATTAGTTTCATTCATTTGGCAAGTGCATAATATTCCACTCTGTGAACATATCTCAGATGATCCATTCTCCCACTGCTAGCAGTTATTTCCTCCTTTTCAATATTTATAACGAGAACAGGGGAAAACATCTGTCTACAATCTCCTCGTGGACAATCTCTCTGTACATGCATTTCCGTAAGTGAAACAGGCTGGGTCACAGCACCGGTCCCGCTAAACGGCTCTCCAAAGGTGCTGTGCCCGGTTACATTCCCGCCAGCAGATGGCGGTGTTCCCTTCCCCTTCCCCTAGTCCACACTTGGTATCGCTGATGCTTTCAATTTTTCCAATCTTAATTCTCTAAGGATATTATTGCACATTTATTTTTTATATTTTTCAACTCTCTGGATGAATCTTTTCCCACTAGATTCTTTATGTTTACTTGCTTGCACATATGTGTTTGTGTATGTGCGTTCTGTCTCTCATGGCGGCTTTCTTCAAATTGCTGCTCTTTGTCCATCGTCTGCAAGGGTGCGGCACGGAGTAGTGTGCGCATGCGCAGGTGCTCTGGTACTGCTGGGCTTGCGCTGGAAGAATTGACTGATCTGACCCCTAAATGACAGGATCTGCAAATTCTTTCTCTTCGAACGGGGAGAGGGCCAGGAAGAGGCCTTCAAACCTGAGCTACTCAAGTAAGACTGAGTGCCAGCGTCCTCGGAGCAGAGTTAGTCAGGGAATAAGGGTCTCTTTTCAATGCATAAATGGGCTTTTATTTAATCCGTTGCTTGGGCCTGGCATTCTCTACCCTTCTCCAGCTATGCCTAGTATCCCTGAGCACCCAGGGTCTCATCACCAGTTTCCTTGCGGAGATGTGGGAAGAGCCTCCACCCGGCAGCGCGGAGAAGGGGGAAGGCGCCCACGCTGCTGCTGTACGTTCAAACAGCCAGTCCTGTTTCAGAGGCACCTGTAGCCTTGAACTCCTGTGCTTTCTGAGGATCTGTGGGTCCATTTGTCTTGCTTTTAGGTTTCTCCCCCTTCTACCATAAATTTCAGCTTTTTTTTTCTGGCATGCTGACTAGTTGTTAATAATTCTCATCCACTTTCCAACTTTTAAAATGTTGCTGCTGCCTCCCTGCCATTCTCCTGCTGTCTCCTGCTTTTATGTGTTTGTCTTTGTATCACTCGTTTTTCCTTTTGGGGGGGCAGCAGGAAGTGGGCAAACACATGCATCATTAGGCTGTATTTACTAGTCTCATGCATGTTAGGGACCCAACATTATAATTTCCTTATGTGTTGGAGCCCCCAGACTAAGAAATGACCATTTTGGGGCTCCAGCCTCAAGACACATAGGGAAAGCAAACCCAGAATTTCTCAGTAGCAATACTTCTGTAAGTTTGTAGAATAGCACAGAAAAAGTATCACTGAAGATAAATTTACAGCAAAACTTTACAACACTCCAAGGAACAGTGTCCTCAAGTAACAGCAGAGAGGAAAAAAGATACAGGTTAGCAATCCAAGAATAGGATACAAGAGAAATCCAGAACTGACCTTAACATATTTGAATTGGATCAGGAGAATGCAAGACTCCAGCACAACACAAAAGGATCTGTTTCCTGAGGTGTTTGGATTCACACTGGTCACCTCTTGTGGATGAATCAGTGTGAATTCACAGGCAGAGCTGCTACATCCCTTTGTGATTGTGGCTAGGAGGTGCCACAGACTTGCGCAGGATGTTGGAAAGTGGGTGCGAAGCAGCATTATCATGCTGCAGGGCAGTGCGGGTCCCCAGGGTGAAGGCTGTCTTTACCACTCCAACCTGCCCTCACTGCCCCCTTCCTCCCGCCCAGCTTTTCTCCCTCCAGGCACCTCAGGCCTCCATCCAACACAGCAGCAACTGCCTTCCAAGGACATTTAGGTTTTTTCCACGTCTTGGCTATTCTGAACACTCACAGGCAAGTTTTTGTGTGGCTAGCCTCCCTAGTGGATAGGAAGTGGTATCTCACCATGGTTTTGTTTTTTAAAAGATTTATTTTTATTTATTTATGCCTAGGAGAACTAGGGTGAAGACCAGAGGCGTGGGGATGAGAGAATTTACTGAGACAGAGTAGAGCGCAGACAGGTGGACCTACTGAAACACACTGCTAAGGGGAGGAGCAGGTGAGACAGGAGAGGTCTGACGTGCCATATATGGGTCAGCTCCCTGGCTGGGGATTGAAGTCAGGCCTCAGTGGTGATAGTGCTGAGACTTAGCCCCTAGGCCAGCAGGGAGGCCCACCATGGTTTTGATTCCCTGATGATTCCCTGATGGCTAATTCCTCTTCTTTCTTAAAAGTTCAATTATTCATTTAAGTAAATGTTTGCTATATTTGTCTGGAATTTCTAGGTGTTTTTATCAGAAGGTATTTCATATTAGTCTCATCTGCCATCTTGGAGGAATGTTTCACTTGGATTTTTGTCTTATGGGAGCTAACTGTACATCTTAGTTATAGTCATGGTGTTCACATGGCAAGAGCATGTGGTACTGCTCCAAGGTGTGGACTTCAGAATCCAAACCTCTAGCATTCAAATCCCAGCTCTGTCCCTACCCAGCAGTGGAACTCTGGGCCAGCTGCTCAGCCTTGCTTTCCTCAAATGTAAAATGGGTATGAAACACATTCCTCAAATAGTTGCTATGAGAAGAAAACGAGATAATACATATAAATTATGCTGTATATAGAAAGTTCAGAAATGGGGATATGATGTACATTTTATTATTTGTTTATCCAGCATGGTATCCTGATAATTTGTAGATTTTAGATTCATTCATTCTGTGAAAGACAAGGCTCAGAGAGATTAAAATACAACGTGACTAATGACAGAAGAAGAGCTCAAGTCTTCCCATGAACAGGCATAGAGTTTTGGCCACTATACTATGGCTACCTTCTGGCTTGACTAGAAATAATAACAGCAAAAATTGCCAGATGCCAGACACTCTTCTAAGTGCTTTTTATATAACAGCTTTTTAATGCTTATACCAATCACATGAAAAGGCGCTATTATTATCTTCATTTTATGAAAGCGGAGACCAATGGCAGAGAGGTTAAATGTCCCAGGTCACCCAGCTAATAAGCAGTGAGCCAGAGATTCAGTCTGGCTCCAGAGTTCCTGCTCCGAGGCAATGCCTCTCAATCTGTTAGGTTATTTTTCATTATTCAAACACGAACCAATCTAAATGTTCCTTGGCTCCCACATACCACCAGTTTTGAAGTTATGCCCTGTACCACTTAGAACTGTGTATCTAGTATAGGGATTACTAGTCGCTTGTGGTTAGTTAGCACCCGAAATACATCTAGTCTTAGTAGAGATATATTTGCGTGTAAAGAATATCTCAAATTTCCAATGGAAAGGAAAGAATGTAAAATATCACCAATAGTTTTTTTTTACTATGATTACTGCTACAATATTATTTTGGATATATCTGGTTAAATAAAATGCCATACTAAAATTAATTCACCCATTTCTTTTTACAATTCTTAATGTGGCCTCTAGAAAACTTGAAATTACAAATGTTGTAGGCACTCAGCATGACACCCTGGGGCAGCACTGACTTTGACAGCTCAAGGAAGATGAACCTGAATAGCAGTCCTGAAACACTTTTACACATGCACCTACTCTTATAATAATTGCTTAAATGATGCACACTCATGCACCCTGGAATAACACATAGAGTAAGGTTGAGGGTGTGTTACAGAGTATGTTTGCCTTTTGTAAGGTGGCAAAAAGGCAATTAAGAAGGGGAGGTGGAAAGGAGAGCAGCTTATTCATAGGCTGGACCAAGAAGCATCCTAAGACAGGGTGCACAGTTTAGGAAGCAGTACACATAGAAGTTGAGGCTCTGGAAGCCAATTCCCATAAAGCAATTGCGCCACGGCAAACCTTGGAAAAATCTTCCTGTAAGAAGCCAATCTGACACAAAGACGTGGCAAGCCCTGCATTCCTTACCCGGTTCCAAAAGATCAACCCTAGGTGACACTGCCTGGCACATACTCCACAGACCCTCCAAGTGCCAGGCTCACCTCTGCCTGTGCACACGGCCCAGTGGGAATCGTGAGAAAGTCCAGTGCCCTCTGTCAGCTCTGGTCCCCCCACTGGGCGTCAGCTATTTAGTCTTCCTATCCAGCCCCCGGCCATGACCCAAAGTGTTCAACCTAATCCCAAAATATACACTTCCTGCCACGTAGACTCACGACTCAACTGATACCTTTAAATCTCCCACTGATAAAGCTCTTTTGCAAACTGTTGTTTTCACTAAACAGGTCAAACTCTCTGGTTGTTATTGTAGGACTCAGAGCTAGCTGGCATTCTCATTTCTTTTTAAAAGTCCCAGGAGGTTGAGGAATAGCTTGGCATCACAATTTGAAGCTCACTACAAGAACAAATGATCCTTTTTACCTTCTCTTCCCATGTGGCACAGAAATGAGGAAAGTTTAAAAATAAAGACATGAGGCCTTCCAGCTAACCTGGAGACAGGCTGTGCCGCAAGCGACGGGAATAGCCGCCTCACACAAGGCCCTGAAATGTACTGAGAGAGCCTGTTCTAGACAAAAGCAAACCAAAACAAACCCTAGAAATCTCATCGTAGAATTGAGGCTGGGGGCCAGGGCGGGGGGAGGAGAGGGAGGAAAGTGTAGAACGGGCCCAGCAGACTGTGGTGGAGGACTGTGGGTACCTTGGTCATGGTGTGGTGACTCACCTGAAGAGGTGGGGTGCTGTACTTCTACATCACATACAGTGCTGTACACCAACACTGCCTCATTGAGAAAACAGTTTTTCAAAACCAGCAGGCAACGATAAATCAGAGACATTCTGCAAGGGATGGGGAGGGAGTGGGATCAAAACAGGGGAGAGAAGAGGACAAGGGACTATGGGGATGGTTCACGGGTGAATTGGTGGTGGGAATTTTACATGGAATACACCTAAAAGGAGAAAGCGTACAAGCATACCTTGTACAAAAATGAACAAAGATGTAAAATATATATATAGATAAAAAATATATAAAAAAAATTAAAAAGAACAGTTTTAAAAATAAATAAAAATGTCTATGACTCGAAAAAGATAAAATCAGAATATCGACTTTGCAGAGAGAGAGCTCTTGACCATCCAACATTTCTCTTACGCACACAGCAAGGGTCAAGCTGACATGTCTCTTGCCAGTTCAGCTTTTTTCTTCCCACTGAAAATGGCTTCTTGTTTAACATTTCTGTTTTCAGGGACATTAAAACTGTGTACATAGGGTAAAATAAGTGCACCAGTTTTTCAAGCAAAGAGACAACTGAGAGGGTGTCCCCCCCCCCCCCCGCAATGCTGAGTGACCATGTTAAAGCAAACAGCTCTGTGGATGAACAACGCACACGGACAGATGGGGGTGCACCTGACACCGAAGTAATCAGTGTCCACAGCCTTAAATACAAAACTGGTGGGCTTGTTTAAACTCAGGATGAGGCAGAAACACTGATTTGATCACTCTTGTTGCCAAACCCAAACCAATATTTACAAACCATTTTGCTGAACAAAGTTCACTTCAGCTGACATCAGAGAGATGCCACAGATCACAGAGAACTGGACCTGCTAACCAGGAGATTAGTGCCTGGGTCTGATAATATTTGTCTTACATAATAGGGCATATAAACGTCTATAAACAGAAATAACACTATTTTTAAAAAGATACAAAATTATGGTACTAAAGGAATTGTGAAATTTGCTTAGAACAAGCCTCAGGCGATCTTCCTTAAATACACGCTACATAGTCTCACTGCAAACCTGCAGTGCAAAGAAGGTCTCCCTTTGGACTCTGCCCGATTGCTCTTTCTTGCATTCCTAAGATCTAATTCTAAACTGGGGCCTTCCCCAAATTCCCATTCTGACACAGACCTGAGTTTCACTTGTCCCTCTTCCATTTTGGAGACATGAAGCCAAGGCCAATTAAATGATCTTCAAAGGCCTAGCACAATAATAGTAATAATTTCCCTTTGAGTAACATCCTAACAGGTAAAAACATTCAAGAAGACTTTATTACTACCTATAAAATGGAAGTGTGGTTAGGTCTATTCCATATTGTCCTTCTCTTATTTAGAGTTCATCATGTAATCACAAATAAACTTCAGAATTCTGCAGAAAGTTGTATTCAATTGATTGATGTTAGCTGTCCTCCCTACCCATGCAAACCATGGTCTATGTACACTAAGTGCAGAGATGTGTGTATTAGCTTCTCTACAGAATACCAAAAAGGCTAAAGATTATTCTTTAAATCAACTCTAGATTTGTTCCTTTGGTTCATGCTGCTATTTTCTGGGATCGCTACACAATAGTGCCATGAAAGCCATATCTATCTAAACTGTTTTCTTTTAAAGAATGTGACAATATAAAACAGTAAGGTGCAATAAAGTCTAAATTATGTACTCCTGTGTTAGAATTCCTTGCATTAGTAACACAGTGCAAGAACATGTGTATCTAAATACTAATAAACAGGCACACAAGTGTACACAGTGTTCCACTAACAGTAATTACCACTGGCCCAAAGAAAATCAAGTAGCAGCCTAACAAAATGCTCCCTTAGCATTTATTAGCCTTGTATGCAAATTCTGTAACCTGTGTTATCTTAACCTTAGCATGTGTTAAGAATAGTAAGGTATGAATATTAATTGGTGGGGTATGCAAAAACTTTGCAGCAAGGAAATTTAAAAGTATATGTACCCATTTATATTACTTGAGAATCTTCATGATGACCTTCCATCTAAGTAGGTATAATTATTTCAATTTATAAAGGAGGAGTGAGCTCAGATGCTAGCAACGTACATGTAATAGGAATTTAGTTCCCTTAATTCCAATTTCTATATTATTTTCACTACAAGTAGAGAATTATTAAGTCTGTATACATACTAAGCCAGGATGAACAGGAGCTGAATTAAAGGTAGAACTTAAAGAATGATATAGTCTAAACAGGTCATATAAAGCAAATGAAAATAGAGAAAAAATATAGACGTCTAGACTGGAAGAAGAAAAAGGGCCTTGAGCAATGGGGAAATCTAGGGTGGATATAAAATATTAGTAGTAGGTTCTGGAGAGAAGGCCAACAGTCATGTAAGACCGAGGCACTGACAGCAAATAATTGAAATTAGCAGCTTATGCGGCAGGGCAGGAAGGATGGGGAGTCACTCCACGATCTTCACTCCTGAGAAAGCCGTCGGGACCAACACTCATCAAATCTGAAGCCATCTTATCACTGGCAAGCAAGTACTGAATCACCAGACCCCTACTTCAGTCTTGTGGAAAAAACTAAAATTAGTCATGTCTATTTTCAGTTTCCTGGGTGGGACTTTCTTCTACAAGCATATCTTCCCTCAATGTCCCACTTTTCTGAAAACTAGACATCATGATTAGTAAAATATAAAATCCGAAGGTGAAAACATTTTTAACCTTTGAGTTGTTTCAATGAGCATCAAGATAAAGCAAGATTAGGCTAGAAACAGAAACAAGTCTCTCGTCGTATCACTTTGCTCTCTCACATCCTCCCCTTTAGTAATGTCACACGGAGATGAAGTCTTTGCCTTTAATATCCAGTTAAAACAACCCACCATCTGACTGACCCAATGGTCGCCCTGGTGCGATACTACAGTAGGCATCAGCTTTTCTTCTGGCCAGGAGCTCTGCCTATGTCCAAACTGGTTACTTTGTTTTGTATTAATGGTGGAACAGTTTTCTATTAAATGCGTAGCATATAGAAAATGCTCAACAACGGTTTGACGAATGACTGAATGTCTGAAATAATTGTGATAGCCTCTGTTTATTTAGTACTTACTTAAGGAGGTATTGTGCATGGTACTCTACATTCATTATCTACCAGAGTACTGTTTACTCCCAATTTCCAGACTGGAAGATGTGGCTTAAAGCGGCTTACTAAGTCATCCGCGATTACACAAGCAGCAAATAATTGAGCTGCAATCCAGTCCACAGTACGTGCACTCAACAGGGTCATGCTCTTCCTCTATACCTTGCAGCGCAGGATACTGTGTAGATGACCTGATACTACCCAGCACTACAGCAACCACGTTCTACGACCTCTTACAACACTACACAACAAAGTACATACTCTTGAGTCATTTCTTTCCTCTAAATGGCCATGAATTGATAATGAATGCAGCCTGATAAGAGAGCAGTGTTGGTTTAGCTGAGCACTATTAAAAAACCTTACAACTATTATTGCTGTGTGAAGCTGTCTAGTTCTTCTTTGATGGGCAAGTTGGTTTTCCCTGTGAAAACTCACGCCATGTTGCTAAATTTTGAGGTACAGTGACCAGATTTTTGGTCAAGTCTTACTGGCTGTCTCATTGGGTTAGTAATTTGAGGAATAATGGTAAAAATTCAGACTATAGAGAATTAAAAAGATTAACTTTTATACACTTTTATTAGTTCATGTCTAGTAGGACTTCATAGCATAAAATGACAGGCAATGTGATACTAAATACTTAAAATATCTATAAAGGGTTGAACTCTTAAGCTTTCTTCAAGGTTGATTTGTCATGCCCCCGTAAGAAAAGAAGTGAGGAAGAAAGCATTAAACAAAAAGAGCACTTGAACTGATCGTCACACCTTAATGCTCTGAGCAATGAGAACTAAGGCACAGAAACCTCGGAACTAGACCTTGGTATGTCCAAGACAACTTGGCAAGGAGGACAGGGCAGGAAGCTGGCTGACCCTAACACCCTGGCAAAAGTGCCTCCATGAGAGACTGGACATTCTCTGCATCCATTTTACCCCAGTGAAGGCCCACAGACCCTTCACACTGAAGCCTACTATTACTGAACATTCCTATGGCTTCTACTATTTTCTGATTATAAACAAAATACTACTATCAATCCGGTATTTATTCTTTATTTCTTAAGTCATATTACAGATTAGTCCTTAGGGGGAGGCAATCAGGGAACAATATTTTATGTTTCTCTGAGCAAAATTTCTCTCTCTAGGCAAATTTAATTGATACTAGAAATATTTAAAGTACTGATTTTTGCCATTCTTTTTAGTATTGGAGAGTTTTATTTTAATACATGAAAAATGGTGCCCTAAGGTTGTAACTTATATTTCTTTAATGAATACAGCAAGTTTAAGTGTTTTCCTACACATTTATTTCAACTTACTGCTTCTCTAAAAAGTGATCTTAGGTTAAGTTGTCTAATCCTGCTGAGATTCAGTTTATTCATCAGTAAAGTGCAGAGAGTAGCAAGTCCTGTATGTAAGTGCTGTGAAAGCCAAATACAATCATTTAAATGAAAATACTGAAGAAGCCTGGCATACAGTAGTTTCTCAATTTTAGTTAAATGAATAATTCAGTAAATGGTCAGTTAAATGGAACTCATAGTAGCCAACAACATTAATCTAATACTCATGTAGAATCCAGGCATGACACCAATGGTGGGAGGAAAGTACAATTTTCTGGGTGACATCCAAAAGACGGAGCATGTTGATGGAAAGAGAAGGAAGATGTCACTTTCCCATCAACACCTGCCTATCTTGAAAGCGGATATTTACAAAGAGGTGACACAGTGCACAGCACAACCTCAACTAGCCTAGGTATAAATGTGACTCTAGATATGACTTTAGATACCTCTCTACTTCCTTTCACTCATTTCCTCCTAGATGTCCTAGATTTTTAAATCTCAATTTAAAAATGTGGACTTTTTAGCCACATTTTCTGATAATTTCTCAGCCTTGGAAAGCGCCTATTCCAGGTTTTCCTCCAGACTGATTCAATAAACAAAGAAAACACAGGATACCCTTTTATTATTTGAGGGTAATAATCTATTCAATCAAAAGTGAAGTTATCATGGCAGCCCTTAATACATTAAAAATTCACTATATAACTGGAAGGCGTTGTTATCATCTCATTGGAAGACATGGATGCCGCAAGACAGACGGGCTTAGAACTTACAAATTAAAGTTAAAATGAAATCATATCTATACAGGGACCTACACAGGACATGCACTTGATGCGAGATTTCAGTGTCTGATCAAACATACTGCAACTCTTGCTCGCAGACCAAGCTATGTGGAGCCTAAATGCGATCAATTTTCCCTTTCTTCATTCTAGAATCTATTCTAATCTCATCAATAACAGTGGTTGAGAAAAATTATTTGAAGAAATTAATCATAAAGTGAAATTCCCTCTTTCTTTTCTTACTAACTGACCAGTATCACAAGCCATTGAACCTCTCTAATGCCAAGGACAGCCGTTTGAAGGAGAAAGAGCCTCAGAAGGTGGGTCTGATTGCATCATTTCATCAGCTGAGCTTCCGCATGTGGTTTATAATTGACTTGGTAAAAACAGATAGTCAAACATTGGTCAAGTCCCCTGAAAAGTATCCAGAAAGTTGTCCTTGCTTGTTGCACTGACGGAGCTGCAAAAGTGGCGTAGAAGTACCGTGATCCCTTATGAAACAGAGACTGCCCTCCAGAATGTGCCCGTTTGCTTGTCCTTTGGAAATAAAGAGTCAGACCATAGATCTAAGAGAAGCAGAAATGGTTCTTATTAAGAAGTCAAATAAATGCTGACTAAAAAACTAAAGCCAACTTGATATGTTGTAAGCACTCTTAGTATCTTCTTTCTGCATAGAAGAAAATATGTTCTCAAAAGTCAGCTTTTGAAATTTTGCTAAATGAAAGATACGAAACATACTAACCCAAATGTTTTTTAAAATGATTCTGATATTTCATACTAAAGTAGACTACCCTTTTAATAACAGTACTAAGCTAGACGAAATTTTTGACACAAAGCATAACTTATTACAAGAACAGCCAAACTATCCATATAGCATGCAGAAACTTCAGAAGCTCAATCAAAACATGAAGTAACTGATGTGTTCAAAGTTTCATAGTGACAGAGATGAACCAGGGAATTCAGGAAAGAGAATGGAAATTGGGCCTGTGACATTCAAGTCTCTCAAGCCCCACTGACAGGTACACACTATCCTGTTCTGACTAAGCAGAGAGTTGCCTGCATAACTGAGAATATGTATCCTTAGGGAAAAAAGTAACTCAGGACTTTCTTTTTCCTCATTGTTACAGAACCCAAATTTCTACTAAGATAGCCCCTCTCCAGCACTCAGCTCCATGTCTCCAGGTCTCTGCCCAGAAATACAGGCAGTGTTCACAGCTACCCAGGTTCCCAAGGCACAGAGCTCTGTGTTTTGCATTCTCCTTTCTCTACTTTCTCTTCAGTTCCCAAGGGAACCAAAGGCGGTGAACTGGAGCCACAGGTCCCTCCTTGGATCTTTGCAATCCCAAGGAGCATAAGCAACAAGTGACGCTAGTTTTGTTTGACATGCAAAATTTCTGCTAATCAGCTTATGGTGGATTTGCCTATATGAATAATTCTTCTGTATTACATAATCCATTTTTGTAATTTCTTCTCCCCATGACTATCAACCTGTGTGTGTGTCTCCTGTGGTGCCCACTGCTGTCTGGGGGTGGTTATGTGGGGGTGTACTGCAGTGGGTGCTGCTGTTTAGAAATGAAGGTCGGGACCTCCATAGTCCTCTCTTCCAATGGCCTCCAATCACTCAATTTAATTTAAGAACCTGGTTTCCATGACAAACAGTTGGTTATTGCTTCACGCACAGGATTGCCTTATGTTCAAATGGTTGCGCATGAGTCAAACTATTATTACGAGGGAGAAAGAAAAAGGACCCCCAGGCATGTTTACCTTTATGGTAAGTACCACTGGTGAGTGCCTGACTGATCACCACCAAGTGACAAAACCATACCATCTTTCCAATTATCACACGTATATAAAATAGCATCATTGTAAAAGCACAATTTTAAAATCAAAAGGGTATCTTATTTCATTTTAGCATTAACACATTAACTGCATTTTTTTAAATGCTGTGTATAAGGAAATGGTTTACCTTCCAGCATTTTTTGCAGACTGTTCCTCATGACATGGATGTTCTCTATCCCGATAAACTGAAACTTGATATTGGAATAATTGTCTTCATTCTCATAGCCTTTCCCTGCAGCACGATTTGCCATTGCATTAAGCTGCAGTGGTCAGCAAAACAGAGCAGTCACCAATTATATTCAGGACATGAAACAACCAAAACATTTAATGGCTTATCTGTAAAAACATTCAAATGTACAGAAGCATAATGTGCTTTAAATCACTGGAACACTGTACTGGACTATGTAGTTTTAGACATTTATGTTGAGCTTCTATTCAAGTGAAAAGTTGTAATGTGGGGAACGGTTTCTTAGGTGGGGAGCATTCTATAGATAAGCCCTCTGGACACGCTTCTTATCGAGGTGTGAAATCGAATATGGGATTCTGTGGTGAACAAAGTTGTTCCAATTTAATACCAAACTTAACACCCTACAGCTTGACAGAAGAATATCAACAGATACAGCTGACAACAGATAGAGCTATATAAAGCTATCAGTTATGACATCTTCCAATATTGTTGCCAATAAACATGTCATCAAATCAGAATTGTTGTGTCATTCTAATTTGCCTACAAGAATCCCCCAGATATCCAATGAAATTTTGAGCAGAAATCACTGAATAAATTGAAGAGAGGGGGTGCACAGGCTAAGTCTCCAGAGACATTTCTTCCTGCCACCTTATTTAAATCTAAGAGACCCACCAAAAGGACTTTTTGACCACTTTCATTGCCACAATTTTGTATGAGAAGTTGGAGTTTCCTAGTGCAAACTAGGTTAAATGATAATGGACTCTGAAGAAATTTATCAAATGCAAACTTCTAAAATCAAGAATAGACAAGCCCTGCCTTTGCTGAGAAATAAACGGATTTTCAGATGAATGTACTACTGCTAATACTCCATTCTTGCTGCTTGGCTAAGCAGCTTTCACACCCTAGAAACCAGTATTCACTAACCATTCTCTACCTCTGCTAGCAAAAAATAAAAGACCTATCCTAGG
Organism: Scalopus aquaticus; assembly: GCA_004024925.1. Taxonomy (NCBI): domain Eukaryota; kingdom Metazoa; phylum Chordata; class Mammalia; order Eulipotyphla; family Talpidae; genus Scalopus; species Scalopus aquaticus. The sequence goes on from PVIJ01004620.1 coordinate 50,115, forward strand.
CAGATAGCAGAGAACTCACCACCAGAAATCATTTTAACATCACAATGCTGTACTGGGAGGATATTAATACTTATGTTCAAAGAACCAAGTTTTGAAAACTAAGTTAAAAATATATATTCTTTGACCCAGATCTCCTACTTGTAGGATCTTATACAATTAAAAATGCCAGCACATTAAGATAGCTGTCCAAGAATTGTTTTTTTTTTTAAAGATTTATTTATTTATACATACAAGCTGGGGCAAAGGCCAGAGGCATGGGGCGTCGAGAGGAGAGGGTTCACCAGAGACAGAGCGGGGAGCAGAACAGGCAGATCAGAAATACACCGCTGAGGGGAGCAGCGGGTGAGGCAGGAGAGGTCTGCTGCACCATGTGGGATTCTCCCTGGCTGGGCGTTGAACTGGCATCCCGCACTGCTGACAGCTCCACAGCGCAGCGCTCATCCGCTGTGCCACCAGGGAGGCCCCCAAGAATTGTTTTTTATAATAGTAACATTTTTATGATAGTAAATGTTTTTATAATAGTAAGAAACTTTTCATAATATTAAAAAACTAAAAACCTACAAATATATCAACATATCAACAGGGAATTGGCTGGCTATACTATGATATAATCATGCCCTGAACTACTAATAGAACCAAGAAGGACATAAATACATACAAAGACTGATTTGGCCCATTCTCTGTTAAGTGAAAAGAGTAAGCTACAGAATGCTGTTCAAACAATCATCCCATTTTTGTAAAACAAGCCAGTCTACAAATATGTACTTAGGTTTATGTATATTTGACTAAGCAGAATAAAATAGATAAGTGGGTGTGCCAATTAGATGACTGTGAGGACAGAAATGGGCATCAAGCAGCCAGGGACACTCTCAAGACAACTTTAGTTTCCTCTGTATTCTTTGTTTCAAAGAAAATAAATTAGGTTTGTAATTTAAATAATAGAAATAAAATGTTTTAGAAGTGAAAAGTAGTCGCAGGCAAGCCATTGTCACGAGGGCTCCGGCCGGCTGGCTTGGGGCCCACATCTACACACTCCTTCTCCATGATTTCGCTCATGTGACATCAGTTGGGGCACTTTAGTCTCTCAGGACAGTCTCCAGGGGTTAAACATTGTCACTGTTCTCTCAAGCATGTTATGGGGAAAAAATAAAAAGTTGGCCTTAATCGGAAAAACATTACAATAATTTTATTTTTGAGACAACTTATGTTCATATTTTATAATTTTAAAATAATTTCAGGGGAACACTGTTTTCCTAAATTACCTATAGACCTTTCTCTTTTGAAATTTGCTGTTATAAATATCACTGCTTTTGTAAAATTATATTCCACAGCTGTTGGCTTACCCTTTATGCCAACATACAATTTAAGCTCCAAACAATAAAATGATTAGTAGGTTATTTGCAAATATTCTTATATTACATGTATCATGAATAATTCAGCATAATCGCCATTATTTATTCTTTATCTTGAATAATTCAAGTGAAGCCTACTCACCACATACCACAGAGATACTCTTTTTAAATGGTATAATGAAAAAAAACCCAAAATGTCATTATTATTTTAATCTATAATTGGGACTCTATATTCACATTTTTAAATAGTCAATGATAATCAACCAGGGAGAATTTACTATAGTCTTCCTAAGAGCAAAGGAGCAACACAAGATGGTTTCTTGAAAGCCAATGGTAGGTATCAGAGTGAACAGAAGGTGGCAATATTTAATCTACCATCCAAAGTGTAGTTTCTCAAGGCTTCAACATCTTTCACAGGACCTATCATAATTTGGCAAAAGCCGAACCTTCAAAGCAGAAAATACAGCTTTATAATTGATAAAAATTCATGAAGCAGTCCTGGATCTATTATTCAATAGATGTAATCAGATAGCATATATCTCATAAAAAAGAAGGAAGTCTCATTTGGTCCCTTGTCCTTTTAACTGAGAAATCCATTTCATAGGCAAAGGAAAAGATATTCATTTCAGCTCCTAAAAATTCCCAACTAGATAAAACAATGACAGCATCTGCGGGTTATCCAGGCTTAAGGAACACAACAGAAAGTAAAAAAAAAGAAAAAGAAAAGGACTGGAAAAAGTGCTCCATTTTTTAACTCAACACCATTCCACCATTCTACCGTTTGATAATCTCAACATCTTTGGATGCAACAAAGCTCATAAGTGAATCTAAAAGGACACACTCATTTCTGAACAAATACTCATGAACACCTACTGTGTGCCAGGCATTGACTGGAATAAAAAGATGAATGAGAAGCTGTTTCTCCTGCCCTAGCTGATCACTCAGTATGGGAGGGGAGGGGAGAGGAGGCACCGTCACCAAACAATGGACAATACCCACCCAAGCAGGCAGGAGCTAAGTGACTGGTAGAGGCAGTAAGGATGGCAGTTCAAATTGGGGGCAACCAATCTGGTCCAGGGGACCAAGAGTAATATTTCATGGGGAAGGAAGACTTGAGCTGGACTGCCATGATGAGGAAGGAGACAAAGGGGGAAAACATTCCAGGTGAAGCCCTGAGGAAGAGAAGAGGGGGTTGAGACAAAAGCAAAGAGGCCAGTGGGTATGAAGGCGCAACCAGCCCAGGAAGGGTGGAAAGTCTGCATGTGGTGTGGACGACTTGAGTATGGAACAGTGGAGCGAGAGAGCAGTCTAGAAATTATTTAGGGCCTTCTGCAAACAGGTTCAATTAAGACATTCAGACTTTATCTACAGCACTGGAGAGCAATCAAAGTATTCTGAATAATTTTAATTGAAAAAATTTGAGACTGATTTAGTGTCCACAGCAAAGATGATCCACTAGAATGGGGAGAGACTGGAAACAAGGGGGTTTTCAAAACTTCAGAGCAGAATGAGAGGAAAGGGGGAGAGGTTCCATGGGGAGCACTATCAGTCTTGCTTATGGCACTGTCCTAATGCTTCCAACTAGCACAGAATGGGCACCCAAGGAAGATTTACTGCCTGGCTGACCGATCAAATAAACAGCTGAATAGCAGAATGAAGTTTACAATTTATTAATTGCAAATGTTAGAAAGTAGATTCAGAATTTTCCCCTAGCCCTAAGTCAAACTATCAGACACATCAAAATCATGAAAACTTAGCAATGGTAATTTTGATATGAAGTTAAAGGTCAGCCTGGTCATTGTCTTTTAAGTCTTGGAGTATAAAATTCCAGCTGAGTACATGCTATACCTGAATAATGACAGGAGCTGATTGGTGTGGTTGGGAAATGGGAGTAAAAGTTGAGACTGGCAGGAGGACTGGGCCACATCCTAGCACTGGTGTCGAAGATCCTTCTAGCTCCCTCCACCTGTGGCTGGTGAAATGACCCTTGACTTGTGGCATGAAATGAAACTATGAGGTTTTATTTTTTGCAAGTACTGTCTGCTACGGGGATGGCCAAAATTATTCTTTCTCATCCCATATGCACAGCTTAGACAGAATTAATAGTTTGGGGATTATATTCAGAAATCTCTACCCAGCTTAGTTTAAAATTCCAATCCCATATGTGATACAAAATTCTCTTCCCCTCATTATGGCACTCTGGATTGCTGAGAAGTCTGCCCTGGCACTCCTTCCCTTTCCTTTTTCTTCCAGGCTCTATCTCTATATTGGGGGAGGAGGGAGATGCAAAGAATAGACAAGAAGAGAGAGAAATATCTCCTTATAAGCTGGGAAACACTGCTATTCTCAAATTGGTTGTCCCTGCCTTCCTGGGACACACTATCCTGCCTTCACACTATCATTCACCATCACTGCCCTCTCTGGCGTAAGTGCCCAAATGTTCAGTCTCACTAGGGCATCTAACAGTTCACTGACACAGGAGCTCCACACTGGCAACAGGCCCCTCATTTCCCCTCCCCACATACACCCCATGGGCACTTGTATTTGGGGTGCTCCAGTGGACAGGCGCTCTGAGGAGGGACATTAGCAAGATGGCTGATGACAGCGTCCTTCCTCTGTGTCCCATGACCCATAGGAATTTCTTCTTCCTTGTTCTGCCCAGGAGATGAAATGCACACTGCCCCACTCCACTAAGTGCTGTCTCTCTGATTCCCCTTCCCCTGCTCGCTGTCTGGTGGCATCAGCCCAGAGGCTATGAATCCCACCAGATGAGATGCTTGATTCTCTTCCCTGAGGCACCCTCAGTCTTGACAACTGATTCTCTCAGACACCTCTGTCCACAGGACTCAGTTGGCAGAAACCACTAATTACTGACTCCCGAGAAAGAGAAAAACGTCCACTGTGATATCCAGTTACACAATGAAGAAGTCGCTTGTAAGGTGAAACCAGAGGCCATAACCACAGAGCTGTCTTTGAAGAAGAGCAAGGATGAAAGTCCAAGTGAGCTGTGCCGCTGTCCCCCACCCCTTTCCTGCTCAGCACTTCCTTTCAAGGTGCTGGCGTGAGAGCACAGCTCTGGGCCCTTCCCACTCACATGGCTCTGATCTGATTCGGGACAGCTTGTGGTTGGTTCTTCAGCTCGGTCTCCAGCCTCACTGGGTGTGTGCTCAGAGGTGCAACTCTCCTGAGCCTTTCAATGGACACAAGGTGCCCCTAGAGATTTCTGATTAACAGCACCGTGGTCAAACAGAAGCAGCACAGGCTTTGGTGTCAGATAAGCCTGGGTTTGAGTCTGCTCCGCCCTGAACTGTGTGACCTTGGATGAATTACTTAACTCTCTAAATCTAAGACCTTATCCATAAAAAGAAAAGAACAGCTTCTGATTTGCAGGATTACTATAAGAATTAAGTCAGAGAGTACCCTGTATTTTTCCAAGTCGTGGTACAAGTTAATGACCAAGTCATGAAGAAGGCTGAGACTAAAATGAGTTACCTCTCACTTATAATTCTGCGAATGTGGCATGGACACTTTCCCCTATCTTCTTAATGCACCAAATCCTAGTAGTGATATGTGACCTCAAGGGTATAGTATTTGTGAATGGATATTCAGTACATGCTCAGGACCTCCCCGCTTTTACCTCCCCCAATTTTAATGTCAATAAGCGATTCAGAAGGCTTTCACATGACTACGAGGCATCTGGGGCTGGCCACACTCAAAGGACACGAGTGAGCAGGGTGCTTCATCACCCTTTTTCTTTTTAATTAAACCTGTGAGCAAATCTAGGCAGTACCCCGCTTGCCACTGCCCAGGACCTATGGCAAACACGGAATCAGTCTCCTGGCTACCAAGGAAGTCTAACACACTCTGGAACAAAAATCAACAGAAATGATCTTTAAAAGAATGAAAGCTCTAAGCAAACAGTTTAAGACCCATGTGAAGTGTGCATGTGCGTGAGTAAACATGAGAAGGGGGCAGGACTGGTATGAGACACCAATTTTCCTTAATGGATCAGAATCAAACTTCTTATCGCTGAAAATAAACACACTTACTGCTAAATATACACTTCAAATCAAAACCTTTGGATTAATTTATTTTAAATCTGGAATATGCCTGGCTCAACAGCTGCCACATTTCCTAGAAGGTTTACATAACATAGTTCACACTTGGATCACTAGTCCTTAAATTAGTATGCGAATCTGTTTGCTTTTATTTAAGTCTGGGAAAAGGCAAGGAGAGGACCTTAATTCAGTGAAGCCCCTGCCGTGCCTTCCTTTTCTTTCTCCCTCTTGTCTTGTGTGTCTGAGAAGTGGAGATGACTTACTTGTCACAAGTCAGCTCTGCTATGAGGAAATACAAAACATTCCCACTTTATTTATGTAAAAGATGAAATGAGGAAGGATGCATGAGGAGCTAGAGAGGAAAAGCACACATCGAAAGAGAAAACTAAAAGTCAGAGTCCCTGGCATATTTCAGGTGAAATCTGTAAGGAGAGAAGTTACTCTTTTCCCAGTCCGAAGCTCTCACCTGTGTTACTGTACTTTCAGAATTCATCTAAAAAGAAGGGATCCTGTAAGGGATCCATTATCTGCTAGCACGTGACCAGACCAGCATGTGATCGATCACTTGCTGGTCTGCCATCCGACAGTAATTCCATCCCCACTGCTCCAGCCACATCTATCCTGTTGTCCTGTTGTCAGAAGCCGATGGGACCATTCCGAAGTCAAAGGTACATCAAATGAAGCGTCCAGTCCATGAATGACAATATTTGATGACATGTGGCTCAGAGAAGCAAGGAAAATCCTGAGACTCTCAAAACACATAGACCCGTTTCTCACTACGACTCACACTCCCACGTGCACGGCGCCCACCCACAGGGCAACACTATTCTTAAGGCCCATGTGTTCTTTTAAGTGACCTTAATTCCTCCTTCCTGTTCTAATATTTATTCCCTTACGTTCTTTTTAAAAGTCGCTTCACTGACAGGTAATTCACATGCCATATTAGTCATCCATTCAAGGTGTAATGAGTCAATAGTGTTTGGTATAATCTCAGGAGTTATGCAATCATCACTGCAATCTATTTTGAGAAGGTTTTAATCACCACCCTGCCCCCACCCCCCAAACCCTCTACCATTAGCTGTCATTTTACATTTCCTCCTCTCCCCTCAGCCCTAAGCATACATCAGGCTACTTTCTCTCTCTCCAGATTTGCCTATTGTGGGCACGGTATACAAATGGAATCATACATGTGGTCCTTCCTAAGTGACTTCCACTTAGTGTAACATTTTCAACGTTCATCTGAGTTGTAGCACATATCAGTATTTTGTTTACTTTTATATTTAAACAATAGTCCATTGAATGGATGTACTAGGTTTAATTGATCAACCTGCAACTGATGGGAGTTTGGTCATTGCTATTGGCTATTATTAATTATGAATAAATATTCACGCACAAGTTTTTGTGTCAACCTAGGTTTTCATTTCTCTTGAGTTAGGAGCAGAACTGCTGGGTCAGATGATAGCTCCTTGTGCTCTTTCAACTGTTTCATAATTAAAAACAATTTCAAACTGCAGTTTAGAAAGTAGAAATTTCTTAAAATTCCCCTCTCACACTATAGGAAAAAACCACTATTAACAATTTGGTCATTTTTTTCAATGTATAAAACAGTACATGGTTTTTTATAATGCAACAGTTATTACACAAATGGTTTTCCTGTGTCTCACTCCTGTTGCTTACTAGTAAAGCTGGGACACCTTCCACACCCTTGGAGAGATCAGCTACATGTACCTGTCTCCAGTCAGAGGTCCAGGTATATTTTCATTATTGGCTAGAAACTGCATTGCCAAATATGCCGAACATTTCACTCTGCCCTCTCATTTTGTTCTATATAGTCCAGTCCAAGCACCTGTAGGTGATTTCGTTTCCACATACTCACCAGCACATTCCTCTGAGGGTTCCACTTGTGTTTGGGTTTATTTGGTAGTTTACACAGAAGTGGATCTAAGGAATAAAATTATTTTGGATCTAACACTAACTATCCTTCAAAAATGTAAAGCTGAGTGGGAGGTAAGTATAAAATCCACTTGGCTAACCTGATGATGATGAGATTTATTATCTCCTATTGACTTTTATTAGATAATATAATGAATACATTAATGCATGCACAATTGTAAAATAATATTTTTAAACAATAGGCAAGAAGAAAGTTCTCTACAAATCCTCCCTTCTCCAGGGAATTTTGATAGGTGATTTCACCCTTCCAGATCTTTTTCTATATATTTTTACACACCTATAGTTCTGTTTTATTACATAAAGACAAGAGTACGCATATTATTTTATGACTTATTTTTACTTATCATTATATTTGGTAACTCTTCCTAAGGCATTGACAGAGATCACAAAGTAACTTTGAATAAGACTTTGAAATACAGCTGAATACCTCACGAAACTCAAGCGCTGGAGCTCCTTAGTAAATTTCATATTGTCAAGGTGAACAAAGGTATTTTAAAAACAAACCAAGAAATAAGTTGATGTACTTAGGACAGTGATCTCAAAATTAAACCACACTCTTATGTCGTGTGCACCCTGCACCCAACCACAATGCTAGGAGCAGAGATCAATTCCCAACATAAACCCGTGAGAAGCCGAGGAGATGCAGGAAGCATCCCAGCGGGCGGCCCAGTACTGACTGTGCAAAGACAACAGCCCCCAAGCAGGTACAGCAACCTGAGCAGATGATGGCTGTGCACTTAACCTGGTCTCGTCTCCAGTCTCACGACCCAGAGCTGCAAAGATATGCATCAGAATGGCGACTTACTTTCGGCCGTGTGTCCACGACATAAATGAAGTCACTTCCTGGGTTGGCTTTCCTGATAGCCTGCAGCATCTGCTCGTCCTCCAGGCACCGGGCGCTGAAGCCAGACAGGGGCTGGCTGCTCCGGCAGATGGAGGCCTGTGGAAAGTGGCCACGTCAACACAGTAGCATCAGGCAGCTGTGGCAACTGCACGCACCAGGGGCCCCCGAGATGTTTCTCCACAGCCAAGGGCCCCTTGGTCCACTTACACCCCACATGGGCTTGTCAAAGTATCATAATCCCTTCCGGAGAACAAGGTTTGATCTTTTTAATTCAGATCAAAGAAAGCATTGCATAGAGAAGCTGTCCAAAAAGTCTTTCTGTGCAAGAAATTGGGAATGTGTTAGATGTTTAAAGAAGATCCAAATTATAAAATTTAAAGTCATTTAAAGAATCTACTTTCCTTTTCACTAGTACTGTTTCCCTTTTCCTACTGAATAGAGAGATAAGTAAATAGCTATTCTCCTAAAATTTAGAGGCACAAAGAGGTGAAGAAACTTGCTTGAGGTCACACAGATATTAACTGAGGCAACAAGGAATTGAATCCAGAAAAAATATTTCCTAGACCTGGATTTATAAGTAAAATAACATAGTGCCCATGTGTGGATTTATAAGTCAAGAAGCATGTGAGACAGGACAGCAGAGAACCAGCGCCTGACTATTGGTCCTGTGTGCCACCCTCCCCGGCAGGTGAGGGTATGTGGCTAATAACTGCTGTGGATCTCACCTGTTCAGTGCCACATGTGTTCAGTGATCGAATTAACCCTAGATGCGAATCATAACCCTATGAGCAGGTGCACAGGAGGGAAATCTAACACAGTGTCTATCACAGTATTTATATCAAAGGACCCTCAATAGGAATACAGGTTCATGAAATGACACATATTTCACACTTCTCTTAATCACTAATTCCCATTACCCAATATTGGCCAAGTCATTTCACCACCAAAATCTTAAATTCATAACAAAACAACATTGGAGAAAAGCATTTTTGCTAAAAAATGTGATAGTCTTATTTTCAAGCACAATTTTTATTGGGATAGGAATACATAATACTCTTAAATCGAAAATGTCTAAAATCACAAAAGAGAAAAAAGAGAGATCGCCAAGTTTACATAATATGTATCTGTTTAGCTTTCACTGAAGATGATTTGGTTTATGTATAGGCTTTCCTGAGCAATGATAGCAGAAAAAATTGCTTTGATATTTCACATCTTCATTTAACCACAGAAATCCACCTTCAAAAATATTTACTTTCTTGAACATCTCTCGTCACATCAGAAGCATTCACACAATTAACTTTGCTATTAAAACCTAAGCATTGTTATAAAACACAAATGCCATCATTATCCTACTGGCAGTACAGATCTGTGTTTGTGGGGGAGGGAGGGTGGGCGTGCAGTAAGCCTCTTCCTGAAGCAGCCAGATCATTTAGCAATGACTAGAAGCACAGCCATTTTGTACAAGAGCTAAAACTTGAAGTTTCATCTGCTTTAAGGTTTTACATACAGGAAATCAATTGCTTTAAACTGTTGATTGATACATGAATTCAAATTCAGGTCTAGAGATCAAGTACAGCACACAAGAGTATGAATGGAAGAATAAGGCATGAGGGCAGCAGGCAAAGAAGCTACTTACACAGTCTATTCTGTCCTACTCTGAGACATTATAAACTTGAGCTTTATGACATGCAGACCGACAAGAACATCAAAACAAGGAAAAGAAAACATGACAGGTATGGTGCTCACTTTTCAATCCCCAGCTCATCCCACCTCTGAATCACAACAGAATAAAAGACATTCCTCTCTGTTTTTAACCAATGGATACCACAAAAAATGTAAATGTTACTGGCATCCTAATTTCAAATACTTTATGAAATTATATGCCCTTAATCATTCCAATATTTAAAAAATGATTCATATCTTCATTGCCTCTAACCAATGCTCCAGTTCTGTGTAAGTTAAAATATTTTTGAAGTTAAATAATACAACCCATTGATAAAATACTTGCCGTCTTTAGAGCCCATCTCAGAGGTAGGCAAATATGCAGCACAAAGACTATAACTTAAAACAAGATAATTTACATCTTCCTTAAGTAATAGACCTAAATGAATATTTTTCCTCAATGTCAGCAATACAGAAGGCTATGTAGAAGACTATAATGAAGCTGTGCCTCCTCAAAACTTTTTGGAAGCTTCCTTTTAGAATCTGACATAGGCCCTGGCTATAGGTACATGCAACACACACACACGCACACACACACACACACACACACACACACAACTTGTCTCAATTGCTTACAGTCCCATTTGGTTTTGTATCATCCAGCTTAAAAAAATCAAACTTTTCCACCTGGCTAAAGTCAAATAACTACTGGAGTGGCAAAGATCATCCTTAGTCCCCCAAATTTGTTTTCTTGTCCTCTACAGAAATGGAACCCCAATTTTAGCTATTCATATGGTTACCCACAAGATGGTGTCTTCTCACCTGCCTGCTGCAGGTGCCCTGTGTTACTTAGGGTCCCTCTTAGCTGCAGACAAACATAATCCTAGTTTTTACAAACACTTTTTTTTTTTAAAAAAAAAAACCAGCTTTCTATAAACAAAGATTTCCTATAGTAAGGATATTAAAAACAAGTGCCACTTAAAAAAAAAAGAAGAAATGGATCATGGACCCGGGGGCTTTTCTAAAACAGACATTACAAGGATCTCCAGATTGAAGATAAGCACAGCGTCCCCTAATGTAACCACTTAAAAGAGGGTATCACTCACCTGAATGATTGAGTTCAGGTATTTCCTGGATCTATGCTCATACTTTATCGCCAAATAAACATGGAAGGTCAACTTCTATACAAGATTTTAAATATAGTGTGTTGTGTCATCACACACAGTAATATTCATCCCTTTATGAATTCAAACACATGTGCACAGTGGAAATCTTCTAGAAAATGCCTGTTCACATGAACAGCAAAGCATAAAACAAAAGCATGCTTTGAGACTTACATGGTTATCTTTATAGTAGTAAGAAAGGGCAGGAAATCGCCGTCTGCTCCGGAACTTGGAACTCCCCACTATGATGTGTGCTGTGGCCGACTTGGGAACATACAGTTCAGTAGGGTAAGAATCACAAACCTGCCACAGAAAATACAAGGGGACTCTGAAGCAATCTAGTAATCCTTTGTGAATGGCCACAAGAAATTCCCTCCCACCCCTTACAGATTACATGTTTATTATTCTTAACTGATTTTTTTTATAAAGGAGGCTATTTCAAGGAAACCAAAAGCTACTTTGGAGAAATAAAATGCATATCATCTGTTGCTCAAGTCAGGACCTAAATCCTCAGCTCATACTAAGTGCATTCCTGTCTCTGAGCCAGCCATCAGGCTTAGGACCTACTGCCTATTCCTTTTCCTCATCTTCCCAAATCTCATTCATTCTTCAAGATGCAACCCAAGATCTATCTCCTTCCCTGAGCTTCCCAGAAGACTCCTCCGTGAGTTTCCAGTTCGTGTAGATTTCTAGACCTGACTTCTTTTATAACAGAATAACCTAATTTTTGTTTCTTCAGTGCCAGTTTTATAAGTGGTAAGAAATGATTTACCTCTCTACAACTGGCTGACAATGATTCCCACAAGTGAAACCCTAGTATCTGAGAACGAATGATCACTCAGCTCAAAAATCAAAAGAAGTATAGAACCTGGCTCTGTTTTGCCAACTTCATGACCTTTGGGTAAGTCAAATTACACTGAGCACTGTGGTTTTCTTTCTTTCTTTTTTGGCTAACCTAAACACTACACAAGATAGTGATCTAATGATAACCATGGATCATATATACAGAACCCAATATAAATAGTGTTGCTCCTATTTTATTTATTTATTTTTTAAAGATTTATTTATTTATGCATATAAGCTGGGGTACAGGCCAGAGGAGTGGGGCGGCAAGAGAGTTCACCAGAGACAGAGTAGGGAGCAAAACAGGCAGATAGATGGATCTGGAAACACACTGCTGAAGGGAGCAGCGGGCGAGGCAGGAGAGGTCTGCCCTGCCATGTGGGAATCTCCCCAGCAGGGCATGACTGCTCCACAGCGCAGAGCTTAACTGCTGCACTTCCAGGGAGGCCCTGTTGCTCCTATTTTAAAGCAAAGGGAAGGAAAAGGGCACAAAATGGAATAGAAAAGAACACAAGGGACCATGGAGATGGGTCACGGGTGAATTGGTGGTGGGTTACCCAAGGGGAATACAAAATGTAAAAGACATAAATAACAATAAAAATATATATTTATAAAAACAAAACAAAACAAAACAAAACAAAGTTTTCTTACTGATGAATAAATAAAACCTCCACCAGTATTCCAGTTTTCTTTTTCTTTTTTTTTTAACTTTTTAGGCTATGATTTTCTATTTACTTACTTATTTTTACATAGAAGAACTGGGGTGTAGGCCAGAGATGTGGGGAGTGAGAGGATTCACCAGAGACAGAGTGGGGAGCAGAACAGGCAAACTGACTGAAATACACTGCTGACGGGAGCAGCAGCAGAGACAGGAGAGATCTGCTGCACCATGTGGGTTAGCTCCCTGGCCAGGGATCGAACTCAGATCCAAAGTGTAATTTCAGCATTTCATCAGACATTTTAGGAAAGATTACCTAATATTTATTATGGGCTGTGGCACTGACACTATGGAGGGAAATCCCATTCCAAGAACAGATGGCCCAACCTACTTATCCAGAGAGCACTTACAGGAATTCCTGCTCCAAGGCATGCCACTTCCTTCCCCATGCAAATCTGCTGCCTGATCCTTCCTTAAGTCATCCAGAACATTATTACGTGACCACACCCGCTTGTTGAGGTTCAAGAGATGTCTAGTCATTTCACCAGCTCACAATGTTTTCTTACAATAAGATTTAAAAAAAAAAATTAGTAGGTTTTCGGGAAGTTGAGGAATACCTACTTCCTTTCTTACAACAACACTAAGGAACTGTAAAGTTATTGATTAAATAGAATAAGTAATGGGCAAGATTTCTCAACATACTGATTTCTCTATGAACAGGGTTCTGGAGCTCATGCTAGGCCCTCTTAAGAGCTCTGCTATTTACATGAATTGTTGGCTACAAGGACTTCCCATTTCCAGCAAAAAAATGATCTCCACTGACCTGGTTATAACCTTCCAGAACATGTACCTACCACTGCCCGACAGCATCCACATGAGATGAGATCCAAACATCGTAATCTGACCTCTGTTTTTACTGAAACCCAATCACTTGGCTGAGCACTTTGGGGTCAGAGTTTGTTGTCAGGAACTGAGTTATGTCTCATAGGCAACTTTCTTCTACATAGTTAGTACTTATTATTTACTTCAAGGATTTATTGGCATAATGGAGAGAAGCAGTATATGAGCAACACTAACTGATTTATATGTAAATAGTAAAATAGTATAGAACACAAGCTAGCATGAGCGAGAACTGTAAAAAAAAAAACTTAAAAATTACTGGTTGGATTACACTTATTTCAAAAGAAAAAGATGAAAATTTTAACCTATTAAATAATGTCAATTATTTTACTTAAAAAGGACTATTTCAGAAATTAGTAGAAAAGAAACACTTAGCTTAAAGAACTACATTACAACATACAAGTATCTTAAAAATAGGGGAATAATAATAATAATAGAGGGCCTCACAGGTGGTGTAAGGGGTTAAGTCACAGCACTACGAAGCTATCTAGAGCCACTACAGCACGAGTTCAATATCTGGCCAGGAAGCTTCCCACATGGCAGCGCAGAACTCTCCCCTCTCGCCCACTGCTCTCCTCAGCAGTGTATTTCAGTCAATCTGCCTGTTTTGCTTCCCACTCTGTCTCTGGTGAATCCTCTCACCTACCCCCACCCCCACCACACACACACACACATCTGGCCTACACCCAGCGTGTATGCATAAATGAATAAATCTTTTAAAAAGTAATGATTATAGAGACAAAGATGATGATGATGATGCCGGCGATGATAACTGGCCTGCCCAAGACCACACAAATAGAAAATGGTAGAATCAACTCTGTGTATCATGTCATTTCCACCACGGGCAACAGCGTCCTCTCTATCAGATGACACCTCCAGCCCCACTTATCTCAAAGAATTTATGACAAGAAATCAGATAAAGCTTATAAAAGGAAGAAAAGTAAACATTTCTTCAATGTTGAGGTTACAAGCAAAAGTAATAGGTAGGACATTACCTTCTCAATGAGCTATTATTCAGAACACTTTGAAATAGCCCACTATTATTATATTTTTAAATTGTTAATAATAAATAAGGGTATATTACCATTCTCCCTATTTCATTGATATTTGTAAAATAAGAAAATCCCCTAGGCTTTCACCTTTTCTGTTTTGACACGATTTGTTGATTGAATGTTTGGGTTTTCTGAGTTGTGATTTTGAAAAGAAATGCTGAGTGATTCATGGTTTGCAGACTTTACAACATTGGACATAAGTGACTCAATATGAGTCACATTTGTGGTGCTACTTCTAGAAGGGAATCTCATCAAAAAATAGGAATAACCTACGTTTCCAAGAAAACATTTTTCCACATGATGTGATTTAACCTCATTTTCTTCCACACCCCAGGATGTCTTAATAGTCTTTCAAATTTTCTAAACTTGGATTTTCCTGTGAAGTTTCACTTTCACATGAGAAATAACTATTCTGATTACCAGCCAGACACTTCCTAATTTTTTGAGATAAAAAGATTCCATTTGCTCACAGTGCTATGGTTGTGGATGTAAGGGTAATTATGAAGATTCAGTATTATAAAAGTATCCATTTTATCCCAAATAACCCATCAATTCAAGATATTCAGAAGAATGATGTAGGAGGACCCGACCTGTAGGATATCAAGATTTATTATAAAGCATTAATAACCATAATTAGTCAAAATAATGAGATAATTATTCAGATCACTTTGAAATAACCCACTATTATTATATTTTTATAATGTAATTATGGAAATTACACAGTGCCAAATTGGGACAAAGACTGGAAAATAGACCAGTACAATATGTACAAAAATTTGTGTAAACCTATTGACATGGAAATGACACCTTTAGAGAAAAAAAAAAAGAAATTCCACCTTTAGGAACCTATCTTTAAAAAAAGAACTTTATATTAGGAAAGGCATAGCTACTAGGATATTCTCATTATGTTATTCCAAATAGTGAAAATTAGAGACTAGGTAGAGAGACTATGATATGGCAGTACTATGTAATAGTATACAATATTTTTAAAACACTACAAAATACATTTACTGACAAGAAAGTACTCACAAAATGCTATGTGAAATGTTGTAAAAAAGAAACAAGAGGTCCAAAATGGCTTCACTCATGCCAGGCCCACCAAGATTTATTACCTAACCTAAGTGAAGTCTCAGCATCTTCCAAAAATTGAATTCTAAACCAACCAACCTGGAGTTTTCTCGTTAGCACTAGTGAAATAATCTTGATAATAAAGCTACCCACCACCACCCCTAATGGAAGGTTGCTTTGCTTGAAATAATTCTTTTTTTTCTTTTTGCTAATAATCCTCTCCTACTCTTATTCTGACCATAAAATCTTTCCATTTTATACAATTTCTTACAGGACCTTTGCAAGATTGGATGTTGCCTGATACAAGAATTGTTTAATAAAATTATTAATTCAGTTGGCTTTTTGCTACTTAACAGACTAAAAGCAAAACAGGCATATATATGTAGTCTGATCCCAATTTTCATATATATATATATATACATACATATTTGAATGGTTTCTCTTACTCTGAATTTTCCAATTTTAAACAACAAATACACATTATTTATAAGAAAAAAGTAATTCAACTATGTAAATAAGAAAAAGTGGAGGAAAATTTTAAAACAGGATAAAAGAATACTAAGACAATGATATGGTGGGGCTTTTATTTCTTCTTCCCCTCTTTTGTAAATTTTCTGCAATGTTCTTCATCACATTTATGACTTAATATATTTTTTAAACTGGGAAACAAATATTGATGTGTAAACCCATCATTACATAGACAATGGGATTAATTCTGCCACTCCTGCTTTGCTTCCTCTTCAGATTCCTTCCCGTAAGTGTAGACCATTTCTCCACATTTCTCTAGGGAAGCCTCTTGGTGACCTTGTGTACCAATCAAGAGTTTAGTGAGTACAGAGAGGATTTGGTGCCAAACTGCCATCAAGTTTCTAAGACATCCCCACTAATCACTCAACGTACTATAAAAAGACGATGGGAGAATAGGTCCCAGCCAGCTCTCCCACTGACTGCTGGCTCTGGTGCTGGTCACCAGGCCCTCTGGGTTTCCATTTCCTCACCCAGCAGAGGAAAGAGTGTAGAAGGAATGCAAAAAATTTTTCTTGTTCAAACTTTTTGATTCTAGGTGCAGGTAGGAAAGACCAGGTGGCAATGAGCAAGGGAGACTTGGAAATCACACATATGTATTTACAAAGAACTATAAAATCTCAAAGAGATCAAACGAGTCATGCTAAGCTATCAAAGAATGATTTCACAGGGACTATGTGGATTTCACTAATGCCTCCACTCACCCTGTAGTCTCTGTTCACATCACTGAGCTGCCAACAATTATTAGGGAGGCCCATTCGCTTGTATTCCTCGCTGAGATCAATCAGCATCCACCCTTGTTCCCTTTCTTCTTTATCCAGTTTGGGGTTGAAGGAAAAGCAGTACAACTCCTCATATTTCACTGCAAGAAAAGTAAGAAAGTCAAATCAAGTGAAGCCAAAGCACGGGAGAAAGCACCCCAGAAATACTGCCTGGGCCAGAGTGCACTGGCTTCTCACCCTCGACACACCCCCAGGAGGGCCCACACTCTGGGGGCAAGATATCTGGACCTCAACACAGCCAGACTTAATTTTGCAGGGTCTTCTTTCCTTTTAGAAACACGGTAAAAGAAACAAGAGGTCCAAAATGGAGTCACTTGTTCCAGTCCCACCAAGATTTTGTGTTTTTTTTTTTGTGTGTGTTAGTTGCTTTTGAGAATATATTTTTCAGAGCACACAAAATATGGAGCTTAAAATCAACTATGAACAATGTATTCCTTATATATCAAGAATTCAGTGTGTTTATATGTATCTAGCTTGAATTTGGGATGGCATCTCGGCCACTGATACATTTTGATGCTTGAGGGTATTAAAAAAATATAACACTATGGTGGTAATACCTGGTGGAGGTATCCAAATATTATCTCAATTAAAAATACATAAGTAGGGCCTCCCCGGTGGTGCAGCAGTTAAGCGCTGTGCTGTGGAGCTGTCGGCAGCGGTGACGTGAGTTCGACGCCGGCCGGGGAGAATCCCACATGGTGCGGCAGACCTCTCCTGCCTCGCCCACTGCTCCCCTCAGCAGTGTATTTCTGATCTGCCTGTTCTGCTCCCCACTCTGTCTCTGGTGAACCCTCTTGCCACCCCATGCCTCTGGCCTGTACCCCAGCTTGTATGTATAAATAAAAAAATAAAAAAAATAAAAAAATACATAAGTATATTTAATTAAGAAAGAAATAACAAAATAGCTGAAAAAGTAGTAGAATATATGTTTGCACTGAAAACATCTGAACTTTGAACAACTTAACCATCACAATTGTGCATCTTAGAGGATAGTGATAGGATTCATTAAAAATGTATCAGTTCACAATATATGGCACCCTGGTCCTGAGGCGTAAGTTGAAGGATGTATGGTAAACATCTTCTCTCGATCCTGCAAGGGTATTTTTGTTTCACATAGAGCTTTTTATGCTAATATGGCTAGGCCCCAAGTCCACTGTTTCTCCATCACCAACACCACAAATAAGACAGCATTCAGCACAGACAATTTAATGCTCCTAGCCATGGGTTTGAAAGCCCTGCAAAGGACTCCACCACCAGGGAGAGGCTGCAGTAACAAAAGGCAGCCAGAGATCAAGACTCAGGGTCAAGCTTGTGATTATTTGAGATGACTAATCTACAAGGGAGAAGAAAGATAAGGGTCATATTTTAAGTACCAGACATTTTCATTTGAAGTCTATGGTGTATCAGTGAGATAAACTACATTCTATTTTAGTCTCTCTTGAGCTCATATTTCTTAACTTCAAAAATGTATAGTACTCACTTGTCAACACATCGGGAAACACACACATAGAGGTATGTGCACACACAGAGTAGACATTTCAGTAAGAACCATTTCTTGTCATCTTAGCTAACTGTGCAGATGGCATATAAAATTGAGGTCTTATTCTGGGAATGGCTAATTTGTCACTGATACATCTTTTCCATCTCTAAGTAGCAATTTCATGACTCAGGCTTCTGATATCATAATGTTAACCACAAGTCCAATCTGTTTAAGATGCTGAAAGGCTTTCTCTTGAGAAAGCCTCCAATCCCTCATGAAAAAAGAGCTATACGGAGTGAAGACAGAAGTTAAGTTGCCCTTGTTAAATATTTGCAAATAGTTTGAATGTGGAAGAAAATCCATTGTCTGACTCCTGACAGTTTTCTGTACATGAGCTCATGCCTACTGCCATAGAGAAGAGGCAAGGAAAGTATACAAAAATAAAGCAAGAATAATTTACAAAGAGATCTTTTTGAGAAGATCGCTCAAATTAGAAGACCTTCGAATGGGTTGTCACTGAAATAAAGCCATATTTTCTTTCAGTTTTTTTTTCTTTAAGGAAAAGGTGGTTACAACCCAATGTAAGTAAAATTCTACATGAAAGTAAGAAATACACAGTTTTGTTAGTCAAAGCTCAGTCTTATTAATGTGGGCAAGTGTCAGAGAGACTTCAGGAGAGGCCTTCAGCTGAGGACCGCCTATTGTGAGAAATTAAAAAGTACCATCAACAAAGATGCAAATTTTACTATTTTCCTTTTACAATATTCTGTTCTCCTCACCTCCATGACTTACAAAATAAATAATAGCATGTTTAGTAGTAGGCAAGAAAATAGTTAAAAACAAAAAACAGTAGAGTTGAGAAACCTCTAGTCTCTGAGAGAAAATATCTGTCTGCTTCAGAAAGGTCACAGCCTTGATTTTTCACCCACTCTTACAACAGACCTAGTAAGGACGCCACCGAGTTCTCACATCCCAAAACCTGAGCCAACACGTCCAACATAAAATGTCTCCTGCTGTTAGTGTCAATGTCAACAGGCAGCGCTCTGAAGACCTCACCCCAAAGGTTCCATTACTAGGAGAGCACAAGAGCTCCCCCAGGAAAAGCAAAGGCCAACTCCATGCCTCTGAACTATGGGAGGAAACAGAATGTGTACCCTTCATTTAAAACGTGTTCAGAAAAAATTAACATGGAAATTATTCCCATATTTATTTGCCTATTTAAGTTATAACATTGCTAAACAAAGGTGGACTTGACAGTTTATCTACTGACTTAGAATTTCTGACAATTTCAAAAATACTGAATTAAATTAAGAATGACCTACATTTCTAGGAAAGCCAAATCAGTGTTTCAGAGCTAAGTAGACAGTTCAGCCCAAGTTCAGAGATGCAGGTTTTGACTTTTTTTCACATTGTCCTTCATCCTGTGTTCTTTATCACAGAGGACCACCCACATTCATGTTCATTGTCATCAGATTCCACACCTGTCCTTCTCGTCAACTCCTTCACTCTGGGGTGCTTTCACTTCCTAGAGAAGATTTATGCCACCAGGTGGAAACTCTTTCAACTTAGAATTACTTATCCTGAAAATGGTCCTTTTTCTGCACCCAACCTCTGCTCTTTCCCTCCCATAAAAACGGAAAGGGTGTTCATTCCACCAAATAAGAGAGCTGTGGGTAAAACAAGAAGAAAGAAAAATAACTCAGCTTGTTTCTCAGGTATCAGGCTAATGGTTAGGAAAACAATTACTTAGGAAAACGATTATGGCAAAATTTCCTTTCATTATAAACTAACAGGAAGAAACAAAATATAATTTAATATGAAGTTCAAAAGTACTTTTAAAAATAAAAATAAATATAACACTTAATGTAAAGTCTGAATAATAGAATTATGTCATTGCTTCCCTTATGTAAATTTTTAAAAATCAAAAGGAAAAACAAACATGAGTCAGAATTGCAGAATGCAAAGGGTGAGTAAGGGAAGGAAACTGCAGAAACAGTCATCAGCAAGACACAGAAATGGGGGGGGGGTGTTAAAACCAAAGTAATGATTGAAAGCTAAATTTCTCCAAACACTCTGCTTAATTGGGCCAAATTAAAATAAAATCCATTGAAAACCTATTTAAAGAAGGGTGAGAAGATAAGATAGCTATTATTGGATTTTGCACATTTAAAATAAAAATAATGAGATCTTTGCCTTCTATTTTTAACACAAGTGCTTGAATTAAAAATGAGGCATAGGGAAGCTAATACTTAGTGGCAAAGGACTGCTGAACTCAAAGATAAGTATCATTAAATGTAATTACTGTTGGAAGACTTGCTTAAGCAGCAGTGACTTAGACAAGGACGGTAAAAAGTTAAATTAAGTAAATAAAAAGTTTAAGTTAAATTAAGTAAAAAGTAAATCAACCATAAGATCATTAACATCATAATACATAGCAGAAGAATTAAAGACTAAGAATGAAATGGAAGAAAAAAACATATTTTAGGAAAAAAATGGGAAAATAAACAAATGAAATGGTTTACATGTTACATGGTCTACAAACACCACAAAGGACAGAATAACTGATACAAAAATAAACATCAAGAGACAAATTAGAGGGAGGAGAAGAAGGAAGAACATGGGAAAAATGGAAGCCCTGTGAAAAATATGGGGTTTTTAATCAGAAAAAATTATATCCTTATTAGTACATTGGATCTATGGGGTTAACTTATTTTCCCATTTAGGTCATTACTTTATTTTAACCTAAATTACTTCTTCACTAGGAACTGAAGAGTCTACTGAACTTGGCTACATTGTTTTTTACTAGGATCTTTTATAGTCCATGACCAAATTTTTACCAATCTTAAATCATAAAAAAGCAAACCAATAAAATCTCTGCAATTAAAAAAAATAATTTATTTACCTTTATCCCAGAAATACTAATTCAGTAAAGAGAGAATCTAGAGAGCTTTGAAAGTTTCTCCTTCTTGGGTCTTGACTCAAACGGGCTCCCAAACATTTCTATTTTTTTTTTTTTTTTTAGAGATTTTTTTATTTAAGCATATAAGAACTGGGGTGTAGTCCAGAGGTGTGGGGGTAGGGTGAGAGAATTCACCAGAGACAGAGCGGGGAACAGAACAGGCAGATTGACTGAAATACACTGCTGAGGGGAGCAGCGAGTGAGGCAGAAGAGGTCTGCTGGGCCATGTGGGAAGCTCCCTGGCCGGGTATCGAACTCGTGCTGCAGTGGCTGCAGATAGGCTGAGACTTAACCGATTGCACCACCAGGGAGGCCTGTAAACATTCCTTCTTTTGTTAAAAAAAAAAAAAGTGTCCTCTACAGGAACTTGCATG
The DNA here is from genome assembly GCA_004024925.1 of Scalopus aquaticus. Taxonomy (NCBI): domain Eukaryota; kingdom Metazoa; phylum Chordata; class Mammalia; order Eulipotyphla; family Talpidae; genus Scalopus; species Scalopus aquaticus. The sequence continues at coordinate 71,788 of PVIJ01004620.1, forward strand.
TAGCTGAACCCACAAGGGGAGCTGAAAATATATGATTTGAGTTGGCGACAACCAGAATAACCATAGCAGCATATATATGTGGTACTAGATTTCAAACAACACTCCCCTTAGCAACCCCCACCTATCAACACATACCCTGGAGTGATACATGGAGAGGTGGGTACAAGTGCATCTTGTAAAAATTTCTGGGATGGTTCTGATAAGACACCCCTATCCCTGGGAAAGACCCTTCCATCTTTCAGCATCTACATCCAGATTCAAAAGCTTGACTGTGAGGCTGTAGATTCTAATATATCCTAATTTTAGCATTGCCTCTATCATTAAAGTACGAAACTGCTTGGGTGTTATTTCATTTTTCCACAAGTATTAAAGCATAATACTATGTTTCATGGAACTTGGCATTTCATATTCCAGAGTCTCAAAATGATGGTGGCTTTTTCAAAATCTTCTAAGGTGATGGTTTTCATTCAACTAGTTGCTATGGTTTCTCTTTTTGTCTTTGGCTACATCTAATTCCTAACTCCCAAAACTTTATCTTTAAGAGAAAGTGTATATTTTTCAAAGCAGAGAACACAGTGATTTCCCTCTGTTGGGCTCGCTGTCATCAGGGTCGGAGCCTTCACTGCCTATGTGATCTGCTCTTGCAGCTGCTCAGCCTTTTCCCAGTTTTCTGGGATATTCCTAAATCCCATTAATCTGGTCAGAGCACATTTATTATCCAGTACATCCATTAATCAGTGACAGAAATTGCTGGCACACAACGCTCTTCGCATTCTCTGTTGCTTGCAACTTACTGTGCATCTTCCCAGAACTTCTGTTCCAATTATAGTGCACCCTCTAAAAAGTTCAGCTGCTTTCCTGGCTAACTCTGCAGTTCTTTTTAACACACTAAGATGAAAAAGCTCAATCAGCTACCATATAAAGACTATCAAATATTGACAGTTCCCTGGTATCATTTCCATTACATGACTTTAACTCTTAGATGTCTGCAAATGAATTGGTCACAGCATAAGAAACTGAAGACCCAACTAAATGGCTTGAAAGGTTTGTAAACAAACATCTACCCCGAGTCAAAAAGCACTCAGCATGGTATAAGCACATAACCTACTTCCCCTATAAATGGTGCCATGGCTTTTACTTTTATATCAATATAAAAGATCTCTTTTCACTGTATTCTCCCAAAAAACTTAGATGGTCATCTTTTAAATAAAAACACCACAGTTCACACAAGCCACACAGAGACACAAGAAATACTTCTGCAACTGTAAATCTGAAGATGAGCAATGTAATAAGAGTAACTGAGAGCACATATTTTTCCAATCAACCAAACATTCTTCCCACAATATAAAGGATGTTTTGTTTAGGTGAAACTTACATAACCACACCCTAAATATCACTCATACTAACAAAAGTCTAGTTATACCAATCTTGGGAAACATATATTATTATCAAAAAGCAACTGCAGCCAAACCTTAAAAACCCCAAGATAGAACAGACTGATGACAATGTTTTGCACATAGAACAGTATGTCCCTTTTGTCGTAGGTCTCAATACAGGAAGCTCCATCACCCTAAAATCAGAGGGACTAATTCTAAGATGATTCTACCCTAAAAATAAAACACTTTATAATCCCCACCAAGATAAAAAGAATACCAAGAATAATGAAAGGGTTCATATGGTAAATAACTTAGGGAGACACCCTAAAAGACAAGGAACTCTATCATTCCAATTCCCTGGTCTCATCTGAGGCCTGAGATAACAGGCAATTTCTAAAATCTTAAGACTCTTAAGCACTTAGCAATTTCTTGAACATATTTGTGAATCATGTGAACATGATTTCTTCAGAGTGGATCCATGTTCAATGTCAAGGTAGGTCCTCTGCTTACCTGGCCTTGCAAGGCGTATCAGAGAGATGTACACATCATGGCAGTCTCTTTCCTGCGGAATGATGAGTTGTAACAACTGAAAGTTCTTGCAGCGGATAAGCAGAGGGCATCCAGTAGCAGTTGTGGCCTGTTTTTCAATGGTGGAAATCTGACTGTGCAGAATCTACAATCAAAAGTTAATGTGGTTATAAGTGAAGCACAAGTAACTTGGAAACATGATGAGGAGTAGCTCAGATCTCTGAGCAACACACAGACAAGGAACCCCTCAAGATTCAGCTCGCTCAGCATCTGCACTCAGCTGACAGGCACAGAGACGCTTGGAGCAAGAACCAACTGTCTAAATTTATCATTTTATTTTTTAATAATAACCTTCTGATATTCAGGCTAATTACATGAAGCAAACTATTCAGCATGAATTTGCACAAGTCCATTTGGCAGTTAAATGTTGAATGCACTGAAAAGCTAAAATTTATTAAGATCATGAGAAGTTGGTAAAATCAACCTTGCCATCAACAAAAGTCAGAGATGGCTCCCCTGGGAGGTACCACCACTCTTCTTAATTCCACATGGAACACAACTTGAGACTTGTTTTCTGAGCTGTGGGCGGGCAGGCAAGCTGCAGAAGACACAGATTTCAAAGAAATCATGCTGAACCCATCTCTCTGGCATTTTGGGAGTGTCTCTGCTCAATCCTCAATGGCAGCACTACCTTCTTTCTAAGTCCTCTCCACTAAGAAGTGTCTGCCACCTCCTGCTAAGAGTGTCACACCATCTACAGATCACAGAAAAGGGATAATCTACAATTCAGGGATTCTGGTTCCTGTCATCATGTAATGGGTGGATGGCCACCTAAGAAAAATCTAATGGTCTCATAACTAAGTAGCAGGAAGAGAGGACGATGGAATTCTTCCCTAGTTGTTCTTTTTTAAATTAGCAGAATAGTGCCTCCTTGGTGGTGCAATAGGTTAAGCACAGCACTATGAAGCTATCTAGAGCCACTGCAGCATGAGTTCAATTCCCGGCCAGGGAGATTCCCACATGGCACAGCAGACCTCCCCTGCCTCACCCGTTGCTCCCCTAAGCAGTGTACTTCAGTCGATCTGCCTGTTCTGCTCCCCACTCTGTCGCTGGTGAATCCTCTCACCCCTCACACCTCTGGCTTATACCCCAGCTTGTATGCATAAATAAATAAATCTTTAAAAAAATTTTTTTATTAAAAAAAAATTAGCAGAATAGTGGAGACAACATAATGAAATGCTGGGTGGCCTGCATTATAGGACCCTATGAATAAAATGTAAGTAAAACACTGTAGATGTTACGTCCTGCATGCTGACATGACCAAGTCTCTGCTGGACAGTGGTGGCATGAAGCGCTGTGTCTCTGGCTATTGCTAGGTCTGCCTTTGGTGATGTTCAAGTGATTAGTGTCTAAAAAGGATGAGTAAATCCAGTAGATTTGACTACGGATGAAAAAGGGCAAAATTCACATGCCAAAACAGTCCCTGAAGAGTCAAACACTCACCTGACCCTCAGGAAAACAAAAAAAATTGAGCATCAAACTTTTTACTTCAAAGGCAAACACAGATAGTCAAAAAGAAACAACACCTACCCACGTTTCTTTCCTTGTGTCAGGGGCGTTTTCCACAAATATGACATGAGTAGCTGTCAAGTACAAGGTACCCAGGGCTGCTTTTTTAGAAGATATTCGATCTACCAAGCGGACATTTTCAACCTAGAGAAATCAGTTTGACAGAGTTACAGTAAAGCAAAAGTGTAAATCACAAAAAAAAAAATACAAATAATAAGTAGGTAACCTCATACTGAACCCAAATTAAATTTTGAGGATTCTCCCAATACCAAAACCAAAACCAAAACTTGTCCCCTTCAACTAATTATATCTCAGAATATAACGATGTATGCCAAAGATCAAAATTCACCAATTACTTAAATAATCTTAAATGTATATTAAAAGTAATATAGACCATATCCCTTAAGAATACCCTTTTTTGGGCCTCCCTGGTGGCTCAAGGGGTTGAGTCTCAGCACTGTGAAGCTATCAGCAGCCACTGCAGCATGAGTTCGACCCCCAGTCAGGGAGAGTCTCACATGGTGCAGCAGACCTCTCCTATCTCGCCCACTGCTCCCCTCAGCAGTAGATTTCAGTCAGTCTGCCTGTTTTTCTCACCACTCTGTCTCTGGTGAATCCTATTACCCCACCTCCCCCTCTGGCATAAACCCCAGCTCTTGTATACAAAAAAAAATCTTTAAAAAAATACCATTTTTGTGTGTATAGGTTTGAAATAGATTAGCATTTTTAATTACTGTAATATAATTTAATATAATAAAGTTCTGAGTTAACACAGTAACTATGTGTGAATTGAGTTCTATTAACAAGTAATTTATTTTCCTATGCATTTCTCAGTTGCAGAAATGGCCTCAACTCTATTTGCTTCAATATTAACTAGTAGGTAATACAAATTTGGATAGATGATAGATAGATAGATAGATAGACAGACAGAAAGAGAATGTGTTAGAGAAATATTCAGCACATTTACAAGTGAAACCTACCACACAAAGGTACTCAAGCTCACATATAATAAAATCTATCTAATGTAATTCTCACCACTGGGCTAACATTTTAACTATGCAAAGAGATTTCTGGAAACAATTTTTATCAAACACACATCTGTTACATGCAAAGCAATTTCAAGGGTAAGCACATTGGGATCGTTCCAATAACGAATGTAATGGAAATGGCAAGGCAATCTCTACAGGGCAAGTGAAACTCAAGCAGCAACGACTCTCATAAGGCAGAGTCACCAAAACCACCAGATGAACATTCCAGTACTGACCACAGGATTTGGCAATGCTACTTGCAAAGGCCATAGATCAACCATCTACAAATAGACACTGGCTCAACCCTCACCCCTCAAGTTAGGATGGCTACTTGCTTTCATTAAGGCAGCTTAGGAATAAGTGCATGAAATTTGTCCATTCTCTAATATATTAGCTGAGGTTTTGATATAGTTGGAAGGCCCCAGGCTCATCAACTGTTCCAGGGATGATCTAGAAGGACAAATAACTGATACATATGACAAGGAGTAGCCCAGATCTCTGAGCAACACCTAAGGAGAACTCCTCAGGACAATGACAAATACAAAGAGCACTCAAGTTTTCCACACCTCTGTCTCCTCTGAGCCCTCAAAACCAAACCAGCATTCTAGGAATAGAACTTGAGAGTCCCATTCCACTCATTCCCAATTTCCAGGGGTTTAATAAGGCTCTTCTTAGATATTTATAATATTTTTTAGTCACATAATTTATTTGGGGTGGTTGCATAATTCCTGAGGTATCTATCCATGTTAAAAATATTCACTTTAAAACAGTGTTCTTACCCTATCATTTTATGGTTGTAAAAAGTGTTCCTTTTGTTACATTCTTTTTTGTACATTATTTCATATGGTTATTCACCATGTCCCTTTTTCATAACTGATAGTACTAGTTTACTTTCTCATTGAGTGATCATTTCTTATATAATAACTGTTATATGGTAAGGATAGTAGCCCATGGACTAATTTTTATGAGTGTTTTATAACTGCCTCTTTACCAAATATTTTTACTGGTTCTAATAAAGTTTTAGAGTTTCTTGGAAGTTCTTAGTTGAAGTGGATAAAAATGTTGAGCGTCTTTCTCATGTGAACCCATTTTTTGGGGGTAAACACTGCCAATACTTCACTATTGAGTTTGGTATCGATTTTTCTTATCACATGGTAGAACTGTCCTACTCCTAGTTTATAAAGAGTTTTGATTTTTAAAAATTAGGAATGAATATATGCCTTGTACAATAAATAGGTATTTGGATTAATATTTGCCTTTTTCACTTAAGCTCTATATATCATTCTTATATGACTAATATTGAGAATCTTGAATTCCAGTTTGGAATTGGCGATTGATACTTATTTTTCAAAAAATTTATTTATGCATACAAGAACTGGGGTGTAGGGTGGTGAGAGGATTCACCAGAGACAGAGTAGGCAGTAGAACAGGTGGATCTACTGCAGTACACTGCTGAGGGGAGCAGCGGGTGAGGCAGGAGATGTCTGCTGCGCCACGTGGGAAGCTCCCTGGCCAGGGATAGAACTTGTGCTGCAGTGGCTGCGGATAGCTTCATAGTGCTGAGACTTAACCCGTTGGGCCACCAGGGAGGCCCTGATTGATATTTTATATATTACTTATACTTTATCGGCTATAATTAGGTTAGTCATTTTCCTTAGAGTAAATGTTTGGCTGCATCGTATGAGATTTGCTTGCAGTATTATCATTCTTCTTCCTGTCTATAAAGTCTGTAAATGCAGTTTTTCTTTCTTCTTTGACCTAAGAGTTTGTAGGGAGATTATTTTTCAATTCTCTCATGACTGGGTTCTTTTATTTAAGCTTTTGTTATTGAACATTCTATTTTGAAGTTAACTATAAAAAAATACATGTATAAAAATACATGAAAGTGTTTAGGGAAGAGAATGGCAGGGAATATATTATTTTTGGAACTTTTCTACATACTTATTTGCATGCACAAAAGTACCTAGCTAAATTAAGCAAAGATCCAGAGGTGATATAATGGTAATATTTAAAAATGGAATGTAAATAATTTTTCCTGCACTTAGAACTAATGAAACAAAATTTTATTGTAATAATCATATTGAACATAAGAATATTTTTGAGGCAATAAAATTAGTATGGATTATTCCTCTAGAAGTAAAGGCGACTATACTACTTAGATTATTTTTAGAAAACCTCAGTAACACAGATGACGGTAGATCAGACACTTAAAGAAATTTTTCCATATCTTTTGTTAACTTTGGATGCTGGTACAGGAACATTACATTTAGAAATTTGGCAATAGTACTTACATGTCCTAAAGCTGTCAAAAGCAATTTTGAAGTACAGGGAGGAAAAAAGAAATAAAAAATGAAGGAAACACCAACAGCACAATTTCCCAGTTGATAACTAATGACAAAAGAAATGAGTAACAAATGTTAAAACTCAGTTGTCTGAGAAATTCTGTGAAGACAGGTATGCCACTCAGGGACCACCTCATGGATTATACTAAGAGAGCCAGAACCTACTTAACTATGACTCAAGTCAGTGAACTTGAAAAAAAAAAAAAAATGAAATACATCTCAAGAGTTTGGCAGTTCCTTGAAGACCCACTAACTCAATAACTTTGCCTCAATGTTCAGCCACCTTGATTCTATTTCATCTATACCTATAAGATATAGACAATAAGGACTCTTTCATACTTGGAAAGAAGTGACTATTAGGGAAAAAACACTTCTCTAAACAAAGCAATTGTAATTCACTTACAAGTTCCTAGGAAACTTGCTTAAGATCTACAGATTCACATTCTGCAAATAGCAGCTCATCAATGCAAAAGACATCACACATATCATTCATTCCTGAAGGGCACATTTTTCACATTCTGATATTTTTGAAAATGGAATGCATTTATGTCTAATTTGGTAAGAAGATTAGGTCATTTAGTCGACAGTGCTTTTTTCTTTCTTTCTGGCACATAAAATTTTGCTGCATCTTAAAATCAATTACTATGTCTTAGATTTGCTGAAATGCTAATCTATTTGTAGCCCTTGCTACAGAAATGATATTTGAAACTATGAAATTGAAAGAAGGTGACCTAGAGAGAACAAACAGTGTAAGATGAGAAAAGGTCTGAGGAAATTCAACTTTAAAACTTCTGATAGGAGAGAAAGAATCAGAAAAGCGAACTAGAAAGGAATGGCCAGTTAGGGGGGAAATCAGTAGAACACACTATGAAGGGAGCACACAGGGAGGGAGTGGTGGCAGAGAGCGGGAGGGGTTGTGATGAATGCTGCTGGGAGAGCAAGCAAGGTAGGCCCATGCCCCATTGGATGCAGTAACATGGAAACTGGGACCTTAGCAGGATTCACCCCAGGATCAGAAGCCATAACACAGTGATGGAGGAGTAAACCCAAGGGAGCTGAGAAAGTAAGGGGTCTACTCTACAGAAGCAAGGTTGGGACTGGGCAAAGTCAGAGGGTAGCTTTGCCAAACTCCATCCCATGGCAGCAAATTTGGAGCCAAAGCATGTGAAGAATTTTTCAGAAGCAACTAACAAAGCAAGACAGTTTAAAGGAAGAAACCTATTAGTGTTGTGAGTCAGGGGGCATCTAAGTTATGATACACAGGAAATAAAATAACTCTCAGTAGGAGGAATTTTCAAGAAATACATTTTAAAGGATTAAGCAAAAGAAGAAGAAGATCCCGGGGCAAGGATTTATTTATCCTGCTAATGCTGCAGTCTCCCCAATCCAATGAAGCTTTCTCCTCTAGTTTTTAAACCAATCTATTAAAACGTGGTGATACTTTTAATACTTAAATATTCAGAAATACAGAAGGAAAAAAAGAAAATCACCCAATCCCATAACCCAAGCACAACCGCTATCAATCTTTTGGTGTATTTTAGAAAGTATTTATGCCTCATTTTAGGATTTTTTTGATTATCAGTACAGTGCCAGGAGAAATCCCCAGGGCTGGGAGGAAAAGTCTTATCTCAGCCTTTTGCTTTACGGAACCTTTCCTTTAGGTCTGAAGTCTTGAGTGCCGGCTACATATCAAAATGCCCGGGTGGTTTGGAGAAGGCTGGGTAATTAAGGAAGGAGTGGGTTTTAATTCTTACATGTGTAGCTGTCATGGAACAGAGATCACAAATGGATGACAGAACAATCTATAACCTGAACTAATTCAGTGGGAGATTATGTCACAGAAGACCGCGAAAATGCAAATCTCTATGGTAGCTATCAGAAATTCTTGGGTGAGCTTTGGATTTCTGAAGGGAATAGAAGCAGGTACTCAAAAGAATGTTACCAATACCAACTGCCATTTGGTTTATGTAAAAATTATCAAAATAATAGTAATAAAAATAACAAGCATTTAAAAAATATTTACACTATATCATACATTGTGCTATCTCATAACACATCTGACCTCAGTTAAAGCCCACATAATCCCATGAGTGAGGTCTTTACAAAATCCCTATTTTGCAGTCATATTTAGAGATGAAATTTCCCCAGGTCATACATGGTTCAGCCTGGAACCAATCTGTCTAATACCAAAGCCCAGACTCATCGCACATTGAGGTTGTGGGCACCAGTGAATGCATTTGAGGTCATTTTAGTCCTGTTACTTAAAATTAATATATTTAGGGGCCTCCCTGGTAGCGCACGGGTTGAAGTCTCAGCACTATCAAGCTATCACCAGTCATTGCGGCACGAATTTGATCCCTGGTCAGGGAGCTACCACATGGCGCAGCAGACCTCTACTGTCTCGCCCATTGCTCCCCTCAGCAGTGTATTTCAGTAGATCCACCTATTCTGCTCCCCACTCTGTCTCTCGTGAATCCTCTCACCCCCAAACCTCTGGCCCATACCCCAGTTCTTGCATGCATAAATAAATAAAATCAATATATTTAGGATAACCAGCTAACAGTTAATAGTAAGCAATTCTGTACATGAAATTAGTATACGAAAATTAAATGTTTGAAGACAAAATTATACCATAAAACTATATTCACGATCCATAATCAGAGTATTATTTAAGAGCAACCTAAAGACAGAAAGGCCAGGAATGGGAGACAAGAGCCCAAATGTTGGCACTAGGAGGTGTTCAGGATCCTGAAAACTAAGGAGAGAACACCAAACATACAAATCTGCTCAACAAAATGCCTGTGTGGAGCACTGTCTGATTAGAACAAGAGTGAATGAGAACAAGTCTTTGTCTATCCTCCAGAATCGTACAGATTCAATGGAAAAATCTGTGGCCCAGATTATTGGCTTTTGATTCCTATTCTCCTCTATTGGGTGAGATGGGGAGTGGGGGACAAAAGGTTTCAGCAGCTTTTCTAGGCCAAGGCTAAAAAGCTTCAGTGAAAATACTGTTTGCCATGGCCTTGCCAGGCCTGAAACAGAACACACCAGCCCAGGACACAAGTTAGGCTTGTCCTCCCCACGTCTCCTGGGAATCAGGACCTTGTAAATTACTGAAAACACAGCTCCACTTTGGAAATTCTCCATTGTGCCACCTTCTCATTTCAGTCTTAATAGACTATGAACCTTGACTTTCCACCCTGTTGCATATTAAATTGCTGAACATTTTGGGTTCTGTGTAAGGGCACTCTAAAGGACAAGGAGTCTAAAGTACAGAGAAGAGTTACCTTTTTTTTAAAAAGGCCAGAAGAAAAATGAATGGCCACGAGTTTCACTGGGGCCAAAGAACAAGTCCTCAACACCATATAAATTCAACTGAAGGTCACCACCGATCACTGGGGGAGAAGAGATCCAGAGGTTGTTGAACAGAGAGAAATCAAAATGTCTACAGCAGCCAAAACCTAAGACAAGTTTATGTTCTAATCTAAGAAAAGCAGCTAGATAAATAGTTTGTTGTGCTAAATTTGGTATCATGACATTTTCTAACTCTACCAACACAAAAAGAAAAGTATTTTTCTGTGAGTCAAGAGGTCTGGGCTCTGGTTCTGGTTCCGGTTTTAAAACTGAACTGCTGGGCAGAGGCAAAACCTCTGAGTTTTGACTTCTGTAAAGAACCTAATGGATATTTAATGTCTGCCTCCATGCCAGTGGCCTGCAGTTCTAATTGGTACTTTATAGAGAAGTTAGAAAGCACACAAGACCACAAGTGTGAAAATACACAGGCTAATGACTCAAGATCCATTTCTCCAGAAATGCAACCATTCGGTAACAAGGGAGGTCAACCAAACCCTCAATGTCCTGAGGAAAGGAAGCCCCAGCCTCAGTGGCAGTAGACATTACAACAGTCTCTGAAACAGGCCCAGGGGTTGTGCTGACCCAAAGCTGAAAGATGAACTTGCCAAAGCAAGCACAGCGCCGCGAGCCTGGAGGAAGAGCTGCCCGGGCCTCAACGGGCTCTTGTCTCCAGGCTCCCGTCCCCAACATAAGTTCTTCTTTTCCTCCTTCATCCTTCTGGAGATTGCCTAGGAATCAGAGTACTTGGTAAGGCTTCTGAGTTACTTCTACCTCCGATAATTATTTGGTTTTACATCTAAATTAATGAAGTATCTTACTGTAGTACTTAAAATATTGCAGTTGCCTTTAACAAAGACATAAGTTTGCATCTTTTTAAAGTCATATTTATTCTTAAAGCTTATAAAATTCCTTAATATAAAAATGAAAGATCAGCATGTAAAAGGTGTGCTTATATCAGAATGCCAACCTGGTTTCCAAAAACACATTTTAAAAGCTATCTACCTAGACATCTAACTTTTATAGTCTTTAATGGTAAAACTCAGCAGACATGGTATATAGCCCAAGCTGGCTTCTTAGCATTTACCCACCAATGCCCACACCACTGGTCAGAAAGTGGCTAAGGAAGACATTAGAGATCATCATAACAATGAAAAGCTAAAAGTAAAAGCAGACTCCATTTTTCCCAAATGTTCTTGTGTTTAAAAAAGAACTTGTCATGAACTTGAACATGAACCCAAAATGTGAAGATGCATAACAGCAAAACATGCATTAAAACTGTAATGAGAATGCACAGAGTTAATGCCGGTCTATGAATTGCGCAGTCATTCACATAGTGATTAGAAGATGGTGAAGGTTCAGGTCAGTGGCTGGAAGCAGTACTCGCACAGCACCAGACTGGCCAGCTGTGAAGACAGAGCAATGTGAAAAGCAATAGCCCTTGCTCTGAAACTGGGGACCAGAATCCTGGCCCGGGCCTCTCAGGAAGGTTATCTCCACCCCTGAGGCACGGAAGTTCCCAGGGTGGGGTAGCTGATCTTCACTTAATCAGTGCCTACTCCCTCACTTCCCCCCAGCTAACTGCTAAGGACCAGCAGTTAGGACTAGTTCCACAGAAATCCAGGAATAATTTTCCAGAAAAGCTCATAGTAAACAGGAGGCACAATCGTGGTAGGTTCCTTTCAACTCCCTTGAGCAGAATGGGTTAAAGGGTAATAGTAACAATAGACATGGTCCCCAACTTACACTATTTTGAGTTAAGATTTTGCAAATTCAGGGCCTCCCCGGTAGCGCAGTGGTTAAACGCTGTGCTGTGGAGCTGTCGGCAGCGGCGACGCGAGTTCGACGCCCGGCCAGGGAGAATCCCACATGGCGCAGCAGACCTCTCCTGCCTCGCCCGCTGCTCCCCTCAGCAGTGTATTTCTGATCTGCCTGTTCTGCTCCCTGCTCTGTCTCTGGTGAACCCTCTCGCCGCCCCATGCCTCTGGCCTGTACCCCAGCTTGTATGTATAAATAAAAAAAAAAATCTTTAAAAAAAAAGATTTTGCAAATTCATAGTGGTACAAAGATAATTCGCATTCAGATATTTACTTTTGATTTTCACCCTGGCTAGCAATATACAATACCATATTCTCTTGTTATGTGAACAATCCCAATGAGCTACCTTTTTATATCTGAGTAGTATTCCATTGTGTATATATACCCAATCTTTATCCACTCATCACTTGATGGGCACTTACAATATGTCCACATCTTAGCCATTGTATTCAAAGTTGCAGTGAACATACAGTTGCATAGATCTTCTTGAGTCAGTATTTTCATATTCTTTGGATAAATACCCAGAACAGGAACAGCTAGATCATATGGGATTTCTATTCTTAATTTTCTGAGGAATTTCCATACTGTTTTTGCATAATGGTTGTACCAATTTACATACCCCCCCAACAGAGCACAAAGGCTCACTCCTTTTCTCCACATTTCACCTTAAATTTATTTCTTATCTTTCAACAATACCCATCCTAAAGGTATGAAGTGATATCTCATTGCCATTTTGATTTGCATTTCCTTGATAAAAATGACAACCAACGTCTTTTCATGTACTTGTTGGCCATCTGCAGGTCTACTTTCCTGAAATGTCTATTCAGAATCTCTGCCCATTCTTAATTAGGTTTTTTGGGTTTTGCTGTGAAGTTGTTTGAGACAACTATCATGATTTCACTCATACATGGACTATAAAAAAGAAAACAAACAAAACAAAAAAAAAGTTATAGACCAACATTACCTCAACAAAAATTTACTGAAACCCAAAAGTAAAGAAAATTTCATCTGAATAAAGTAGATCTAACTTTTCAAAGGGGGGGAAGAATGGATGGGTTCATCCAGACTGTTTTGTTCTACTGGTTGCACAAAAGGACATTGAAAATGATTAAAGATCTTGAAATTGTATACATATTAGAAGGATTTGCAGTGTGTCAGCCTCCAAAATGAAGACTTTTCTCAATTTGCTGGAGAAAACTTAAGTTCTTTTTCCAGACAAGAAAAATGTTTTGATATACATTTCTATAGATTTTTGAGTATCCTACAAGTCTCCAAATAATTCAAATGAATAAGGTTATGCTTTGTGAAAAATGTATGCTTTGTGAAATTTGCTAAAAGAGTATATAAAAAAAATCAGTCAAGTTTCCAATGTAGGTAAGGAGAGTTTTATCCAGCTTAGGTCAAAGTAAAGAGCATCTTAGTGATTTCAGATAGCCTAGAAGTCTATAAATGGACAGGTTATTGAGTTCCATCCACCTACACAATTGTTAAAACAGTAGATCTGACTAACATTTAACTAAATTTTAAAATTCCCAGAGGGGGATAATAAAGTTAAAATAGTGACACAGACCTACAGCTACTTAAGAAATGAGAGTGCTAGGAATTCTTGGAAAAGGCAGAGCAAAGAAAAGGAACCCATTTTTTGCTCAGGGGAAACTACAAACCAAATGACAGCAGCCAACTCTCATAAATAAAAAATCAGGCACTTGAGAGTTTTACACAAGGCTCATATAATTTATTTTAGTAAGATGACCCTGGATGTGTAGGCTTAAAAGAACATGTGCTGTTGAACAAGAGGACAGTTCCAGGATTTATTTCAATACCACTTTAAAATAACCTCAACCCAAAAATACCATTTTTAACAAATACAAATGAGAGAAAAAGTGAGCGAAGAGATGTTAAGAAGTAAATCAACGAAGAACAAATGCCAGGACCATCATAACTTAAAGGAAAAATGTATGGGATAACCTAATAAAAACTGTTGGTTAAAAAACAATATACACTCATAGAAGTTTGACTCTATAACCCCCAAAGTACATACAATGATGTAAACCAATCTTACCTTGATAAACATAATTTGAAAAAAAAATTAAATTGAAGAGTATTGAGACAATAAGACATTGCTTCAAAGCAATAAAAAGTGAAGGCTTATTTTATGATTGTCCTCTAAAAACATTTCTAAATTCTAAAATGCTTCTGAATTTGGCATATTTTTGACAAAGGCACTAATAGCAAAGGTCTAAACTATCTACTTATATAGCTCTGGGAACTATGGGAAAACATTTTTCCAAGGGCAAGTTGTGCCAAATGGAACTCACTGCTGGTCCAAAGAGAGGAGACAGCCTGGGCACAGAAAGAACCAAGTACAGACCCCCCCACCTCACTGGCAAGTATCAATGCCAGAGTTAGACTAAGGTCAGTGACAGCCTGTCCCCCCAGGGCCAGGTCAGGTTCCAGCTCATTTACACATTCCCAGGCCTCACCCCAGGCACCAAGCCCCCAAGGACAGACTTCATAATCGGCACCACATTTTTTTCCTTCTCCTCTTACAGTCCAGTCCTCTGGAGTCCATCGTTCCTGTTCTGGGGAATGAGTATAAAGCAGAATGATCTACAGACACAAAGTATACAGGCCTCTTCTGAAGCCCAACAGGAAAGGCTGGGCCAGTGAGGCTATCACAATGAGCTTTGGGGTTACCAAGAACAGTGGGCATGCCACTGACTGCACGGCACGACCCTCTAGCCTAATACCCAACACCCGCCTCACCCATACCCTCCGCAACCACACCAGCACACAGTGGTCATTCTCTCTACTTAGGATTGTTGCAACACTGGTCATTACTAACTGTTTCACATTTATCCTATGTGGGCCTATTACATGCCATTTTTACTGCACAACTCTGTTTCAAAGGAAAGCATTAGTTCTTTTATTTCCAATATTTTTCACAGCACTGTGAGCAACGCTAGGTCCACACTTACATCGGAACTGTGGGAGAAAGAAACAGGAGATACAGTCTTTGGCTTCCCGGCTTCCTGCAAAGATAGACATTACACTGATTTCAGAGCAACACATCAATTCGTGACCATATTTTCCTTAAAGGAGGCTGCTATGTTTTTTCATCTTAGGACCCTAATGCCTAAGACATGTGCGTGCTAAAATATTTGCCCAGTGTGTGAAAATTAACAGTACTATGGTAAAAGAAAAGTATGTGAGGTTTGTAGGTAAAATCAAGTATGATTAACTGGGCATGCTTTATTATTAAATTTGAACTTTCAGAGAAGGTGGTCAGGAATAGTCAACTGTAGACACTGCAAGTAGAAGAAACAAGGAAGAGAAATGAAAACAAAACTGAACTATTTCTGCAAAAGTGAATAGGAAGTGCCATAAGCTAAGACTTTTACTCTGTTCCCCAGCTGGGACACAGTGTGCAGCTATCATTGAACAAGTAGCCTTTGAGAGGTGCTATGAATACCACCCAGGAAGTAAAAATAAAAGCTTCCATACCTTTGCTATTGTGAACAGTGCCACAATGAACATAGGGGTGCATGTATCCTTTTGGATTAGTGTTTTGGTGTCCTTTGGGTAGATTCCCAAAAGTGGTATTGCTGGGTCGTATGGAAGCTCCATGTTTAGCAGTTTGAGGAATCGCCATACAGCTTTCCATAGTGTTTGGACCAGTTCACATTCCCACCAGCAGTGTAGAAGAGTTCCTTCTTCTCCACATCCTTTCCAGCATTTGTTGTTGCCTGTATTTTTAATGTGTGCCATCCTCACAGGTGTGAGGTGGTATCTCATAGTGGTTTTGATTTGCATTTCTTTGATTATAAGTGATGTTGAGCATTTTTTCATGTATCTGTTGGCCATTTGCTTTTCTTCTTTGGAGAAGTGCCTTTTTAGCTCTTCTGCCCACTTTTTGACTGGATTGTTAGCTTTGTTTTTGTTGAGTTGTGTGAGTTCCTTGTAAATATTTGTTATCAATCCTTTATCGGATGTATTGTGTGCAAAGGTATGGAAGCAACCCAGATGTCCAAAAATAGATGACTGGATCAAGAAGACGTGGCACATACACACAATGGAATACTATTCAGCATTCAAAGAAGATAAACACATGCAATTTGCAGCGACATGGATGGAATTAGAGGGGATCATACTCAGCGAAAGAAGCCAGAAAGAAAGAGAATGGTTTCACTTATAACAGGACTATAGGGAAACCAAATAGGAGAGAGACACTTGGGGGGGTGGGAGGAGGGGGAGGATAAGGGCACAAAATGGAGTAGAAAAGAACACAAGGGACCACGGAGATGGATCACGGGTGAATTGGTGGTGGGAATACAAATTCCCCAAGGGGGATACAAAACATAAAAGATATAAATAACAATAAAATAAATATTTTTTAAAAAGCTGCATCATTAAACTAAATCAATTTGTTTGTTAAATCCAACTAGTCTCCATACCAAGCAGGGGTTACTCAGTTGGTATAGAATCTGAAAAGTTTCAAGAGAATTAATTTACTTGCGCTTTAGTTCATACGTTCCTTATGCCATTGCTATACATGAATACACAGCTCTTCGCAATATTCCCTATTTGCAAATTTGAGGCTGTTCGAGATACTAATGTCCTGCCAGCTGAAGGGTACATTGTAAGGCTGAACTCTGAGTTACCGTGCAAGAATTTTTTTCATGCTGTTATCTGGAATGTTTAGTGAGAATCCTTGGGATTAAAACTCGGTTTCAAGGTTGCTGAACTCGACAGTCTGGTCCTTTCCACAAAACTAAAATCTGTGAGCTTGGTACCAAACCTGGATATAACATTCCCATTGGAAGCCATACTTTAACTTTCTTGCAAAGCACTTTTGAATTAGTAAAATATTTGCATAATTTTATAGAAAATAAGAAGAAATGAGGCTTTGAAAGATTTTGAAGCTTGGACATGAAGTCACATTAAGTACTTCCATGATCTGTTCATTGAAGGGCTACTCGTATGCACATATGCTCAGGGCCAGAGACAGTGTTCTGGGCACTAGGGATACAGCAGAGGACTAAACATCACTGCTCAATGAAACCTGCATGCTATTTGGGGATATGTGGGCAGGGAAGAGCCAAATAACAAATATGTAACAATAGCACATGCAGGGATGCCAGCAGATATTAGGGAGGAGATGAAAGCAGCATAAGTAGAGTGGGGAGAGGTGCCTGCCTGTCCAGGAACGTCTTCACTAATAAAATGATTGGATATTTCGTTAGAGAACCAGAACAACTGAGAGGGCAAGTCATGAGGACATCCAGGAAAAGAGTATTCCAGGTACTAGGAAGAACAAATGAGAAGGCCTTGAGCAGAACAGATTTGATATGTGCAGAAGTCAACTAGGAGGTAGGACATCTGGACCAGAGTCTGAGGGTGCAGGAGAAAATGAGGTAGGGAGCCAGGCCAATCTGTAGGATCCCCCAATACAACCTTAGGATTCTGGCTTTTGCTCTGTTTGGGGTGGGAAGCAACTTGTCAATTTACAGGGGAAGGTAGCAGCATTTAGCAAACAAATCTTCTAAAAATTCAAGATTTTTGAAGGTCTTCGCTTATACTAATTACATCAGTGCTTGTATATTGCTTTAAAGAATATCACAATATATTTCTCTGTTTAATTTTTCCTACATGCAAGTTCCATGGACCTGGGGGCCCTGTTTGTCTTGTTCCACACTGGATCGCCAGAGTCTGAAACAGTGCCTGATATATAGGAAGCACTCAAGGAACATTTGTTGAAGATGCAAGTGAATGTAGAAATGCACGACTAGAGTCTTTGAATCTATCCAGTTAGCTCAAAAGGGCAAAATGCCTTTTTTTAAACCACCACTACTAAAACTGGCCAAACAGTTGATTTGGATGTAGAAGTCAACTGTACCTCGGGCATTGGAAATAACTTGTGCTTTGCTACTTACCTTAAGAAATGAAAGTTTCTTGCATAACTTGGCAGTAAATTTATTTCTCTGGGAATCTGTGATAAGCAGTGTTTTAATAAATGAAAAGAGGAGAAACATAAACACTATTTTTATAAAGTTGTCATGGCCTGACACAAAACTTTAAGTGGGGATTATTTTTAGACTATTTTAAATGGCTGTGGGAGGAAGGGTTGGGTTTATGTCCTGGGAAGTACTTTTACTCCCAAAGGCTTCAACTAGCTGTCCACCAGGGTAAAGGGCACTAAAAAAATAGTTTAGACTGTTCCTGGCCTAGGAAATGTGGTCCAAAATGAGCTTCCTAGTCTCCCTCTGAGTGTAATATAAGAATACAAAACTTAACCATCACATGGGACAAAGTCACGAAATCCTGGGTGTTTGGTCAAGAGGTTTAATAGTGTGCATACTTCACAGCTTGTCCTGTTCAGAATGGAAAAACCAATAAAAGTGAGCCTTAACAAGGATGAGAAAATATATGTACATCTGTTCTGTAAAAACAAGCATTCTAGTTTTGCATGCAGAGATATGACAGAATTGATGACCAAATGAAACAATTAATGATGTGATCCAAGTGGTAAAATTGAAATTTACAAATAAATAAATAATGTCTAAAATGCATATGCATAGGAGCGTAAAGTTTCACATTTTTATTTTTCCTTACAGGAATTTCAATATTTCATATATAGAGAGATATACACATATACGTGTGTGTGTGTGTGTGTGTGTGTGTGTGTGTGTGTGTATAAAACACCTTAATTGCATCACCTTTGAAAGTTTTAATGATGGCACAAATGTTATACTGTTACCTTCTTCTGCTAAAAAAAAAAAATTTCAAAGTATGTTTCTCAGTTTTTTCTCCATACATCCACTTAAAAAGACTCCCTCAGGAATCCAGGATAGGTTACTGAGGCTTTGCTTTCAAAGGACAGAGGCCACTGCAGAGGCTTCTTGAGCAAAACTGCACACCTTTCCTAAAATCCATGTTTTTGATGAAATGAACATTTTTTTATTGAGGTGGAAAAAAAGCCCTCAGGTACAGTAACAAATTAAGAGTTAAGTGACAGGAACACATTCTATCTTTGAGGGAAAATATTTAAACCTATTGTGTAGCTGGGAGGTGATGGAGTATAACAAATGAAAGATAGGGATTAAAAAAAATGATTTCAAATGTCATAGAAGTTCTTCTAACATACAAATCTGCCTTTGCATTGATGAGCATCAAATAAAAACAGCTAACATTTATTGAATGCCAGGTTTTAAGTGCCTTAAACATATTTTCTCAGTTAGGCTGCTAACAAGCTATACATCCAGAAAATAAGGCTTTCAGATGCCTCAAGTAACTAAGTTGTTCAAGAACATATATTCAGCTACAGTGACCAAGACTACATGTTACTAGTTAAGGATAGAGATTAAAGGCTAGAACACAGTCTGGTAAGAAACCCATGCAGTTATGGCCCATGAAATTATTTTGAATTGCTTTCCACAAGGTATTGAGACAATTAAATGGGATTTTTTTAAGTCTTTTCAATAAATAGTGCTCAACAAGTAGAATTCCACATGCAAAAGAATGAATATGGACCTCTGTCTTACAACATATACAAAAATTAACTCAAACTTAGTTCAAAAAAGACCTAAACAGTATAAATCCTTGTGACCTTGGATAAAGCAATGATTTCTTAGATATGGCACCTAAAACATATGCAACCAAAGAAAAAATAGATTTTTAGACATCATCAAAACTAAAAACATTAGTGTTTCTAAGGAAGACAGTAAGAAAGTGAAATGACCCACACAATGGAAGAAGTTATTTGCAAGTTATATGTCTGATAAATATCTAGTATCAGAATATATGAAGAATTATTACAATGCAACAATTTAAAAAATAGATAACCCAAATGAAAAATGAACAAGGCCCTAGAATACAATGTAGGAAAACACCTGGATGACCTTGGGTATGGTGATGACTTTTTAGATAAAACACCAAAGGTACACTTATGAAAGAAGGAATTGATAGCTTAGACTTCATTAAAATTATAACTTTTGTTCTGGAAAAGATATTTTCAAGAAAATGAAAAGATTAACAACAGACCGGGAGAAAATTTTACAAAAAATATTTTTTTGATAAAAATGAACCCAATTTAAAAATGGGCTCAAGGACCTTAACAGACACTTTACCAAAGAGGGTAAACAGATGGCAAATAAGCACATACGCCACATCATATGTCATCGGGGAAATGCAAATAAAACAAAAATGAGGTACCACTACACAGATTGCAGCAGCCCAAATCCAAAATACTGACAACACCAAATAAAGATGAGAAAGTGGAGCAACAGGAACAGTCATTCATTGCTAGTGATGCAAAACACTACAGACATTGTGGAAGACAGTCTGACAATTACAAAACTAAGCATACAGTTACCTGCGAGCCAGCAATCACACTCCTTGGGCTTTACCCAAAAAAGCTGAAAACCTATGTACACACACACACACACACACACACACACACACACACACACATATATGGATATATGGATATATATGGATATATCATATATATATGGATATATATGAATGTTTACAAGAGCTTTATTCGTAACTGCCAAAACTTAGAAGCAATCTACATGTCCTTCAGTAGATGCATGAATAAACTGTGATATGTACACACAGTGGAATATTATTCAACACTAAAAAGAACTATCAAGACACGGAGAAACTTAAATATCATATTATTAAGTGAAAAAAGCCAATCTAAAAGGTTACTAACTGTATGATTTCCACTACAGGAAATTCTGGGAAAAGCAAACCTATGAAGGTTTGCTACCAAGGTCAATTAGGGAGAAGAGGGCTCCAATGGGCAAAAACACAGGATTTTTAGGGCAGTGAAAAGATTCTGCATGATACATTATAATTTATCCACACCCATAGAGTATGCAACACCAAGACTGGAACTTAATATAAAATGTGGACTTTGGATATCAGTAATGCATCAGTTTGGGCACATCAATTATAACAAATGTACCACGCTGGTGTGGAATGGTGATAATGGGGAAGGCTATGTACATGCAGGGATAAAAGGGATATGGAAAAGCTCAGTAACTCCTTAATATTACTGTGAACCTAAACCTAAACCTGCTCTTTTAAAAAACTATTTAAATAATAAGTGAAGAATTTGAGTAACTATTTCTCCAAAGCAGATATACAAATCGCCAAATAAGCACCTTTGCACTAAATGTTCTTTCTGCTTCCCTTATAGATGCAACTGGCTTGCTCTTCACTTTTTAAGTGTCTGCTCAAATGTCATTTCATCAGGAAGGTCATTTTATTATCATATATAAAAGAACAAGCTCAACTCTCTTCAGCCAACACCACCACACCCTCTTGTATCTCACTATTTTTCTTTACAGCATTTTCTTTATCACCAACACACACATATCCCACATACATACATCCAGTCTCTGAGCCCCTAATTAGAAAGATGCCTGGCAGCTACTGGCATTTATATATATATATAAATACTGGATGAATGAACATGGACTTTCAAATTCTAAACACACACACAGTGTGTTCCACATACTCAAGTCACACTCAGCACCAAAAGACTTCAATGAAACCTCTCATAGAAGTGAGGATTTCAAGAACAGTAGGTGATTTTTAAGGAATGATTAACTAAAACTCCTATAATTTTGGTTCAGGCAATCTACTCTTACTTGGGAAAATAAAACATTAATGGCACAGCTACACTTTTAAGAGATTTGTTTATAATACACCTATCAGCCTAGTGTTTGAAGGAGAGGCATGCATTTGGTTACACAGATACCTTTCCAATAACACTGGGCAATTTAAGATTCTTTTTTAGCAATTGTACAATAATCTGTCTTTAGATCTATATCAATGCTGAGCTTGGTTCTTAGATAAAATTTTAACAAGAAGAAATAATGAGGGAAATGTCTGATGATACAGAGGCAGCTTGTTAACCTAAATGCAAGAATGCAAGCAGGATGCCAGAAGACCTGGAACTGGGACTATCAAAGCACATTCTCCCATTCTCAACATCAAAACACAAGCCCATGTAGTTGCTAAAAACACAAATGTTGGAGCTATAGAGTATGGCTTTGAATGTATACTCTGCACCTTGCAGAAGACTGACTTAAGGCATTTAACCTAATTCCTCATATCTGAAATGGGGATAATAATAGTACTCATTTCACGGGATCAGTGTGAGAACTGATGAGTTAACTCAGTGCCCAGCACACAGCAAGTGCTATTAAAGGATTGCTTTTCATCAGTACTATTGTTGCAGCACTACTGGTAAGCAGTCACAAAAAACACATATTCCATCCTAGCACTATGAATAGAAATGTTAAATAATGAGAAACCAGACTTCATCTACCATCTCAAGAGTAAAAAACGCTCCTCTGCTACACTATAGTAGACAGTTCTAGATGAAAAATTAGCAGAAGGCATTAAAAATCTTTACTATATCTAGAAATGGAACCTGAAAATACATCTGAGAAATTTAATCTGAGGCAAGAGAGAGACCTACACAACAATTTAAACACATTGAAATTTATCACAGTGTAACAGTGACAAAATGGAAAGAAATTAAATATCAAGTACTAGGGGATAAACTATCCAGAACTGTGAAGTGCCTGAGATTTTCACCTGCTTGCAACCTCACAAGTGAGCCCCCTCTCTCCTGATTTCCTGGATGCTTACAGAAGACATGAAACTCCTGGGTCAGAAACAAAGGACTTCATTGCTCACTGCACACCAGGAGGCACAAGCTTCAAGTTTGCCTCTCCCCCAGCCTGGGAGTCTAAGGTCAATTCAGAGAGACCAGATGGATGCTGCTCCCAGAAGTGACCTGAGTCAGGAAGAGGAAACTTAGAGCTTAGGGTTTAAGAAATGCCAATCTCATAAAAGGGCTCTGAGACCCTGACCAACATTTGCCCCCAAAGAAAAGATTATCCTGGAGAGCAAACAACTCTTTCCTTTGTCCCTAAGAAACTATGTCTATTTTTCAATGCCATTCACTATAAAATTAACTTTCAGAAGAGAGTTCTAAACTGACATGCAGAAAGGTGCAAGGCCCAAAGAGAACTGACTCCCAATTCTAAATAATTTAGGGTATATCCAAACAATATGAGACCATGTAGTAATGACAAATCATTTTCCAGAAGAATGCTTAATAGCGAGAAAAATATGTATGTTATATTAAAACATAAAAATAGGTTCTCACTCCCTGAAAACTACACATACACTCAGACTTCTAATTTTGCTTTGTATTTCATTTTCAATTATATATATAAAAAGGATTGACAACATACACACAGTTAAAAGCAGTTTTTCCTGGATATTGATTATGCATGATTTTTATTTTCTTTCTGCCCAAAAAAAATCTCCAGAAAAGGCAAATACAAAAGATATAGAAAGCACATTATTGATTGCCAATGGGGAGTAACTGTTAATGGATGTGGAATTTCAAAAACAGAAAAAAAATCAAGGGGCTATTGGGGGATGGTGGTAGAAAGAAAAGACCTTTTCTAGGTCTGTTTTGAAGTTTTAGGAATTTCCACATAATTTATAACTCAAATTTATACATGTGGGGGAAATTTTTCTTGCAGAAAGACCAAAGCATAAAAAGTAGAGATTACTTAGTCAAGATCCTGAACACATTAGTATCAATCCATCACCAAAGCAAATCCTACAAACACTTCAAGCTACTTTCAGGAGCCCTGAAACCTTTTCACATTAACTAAATAGTATGAAAACCCAAATTATCCCCAAGTATCTTGAAGGATATGTTCTTATCAGCAAATTTTCAGGGAGTGGCAACCGAGATAGAAGCCAAAAGTTCATTACACAAGCACAGGTAAGCTGCCTGTCCTCAATTAACCCTAAGTGCAAACAAGTTTGTCCTTTAACAATTTTTTTTTTTTCTATAAAGGACCCATTCTGGGAGAGAAATGCCGTGCTCAGCATACGCTTTGTTAAAGGCTTCAATTAGACACACACACACACACAAACACACGAGAGAGAGAGAGAGAGAGAGAGAGAGAGAGAGAGAGAGAGAGAGAGAGAGAGAGAGAGAGAGAGACATGTAAGGCATTCCAGATTATTCATGTGCATCTGTCTCCTTAAATTGCATTTCAGATACTAAAGCAGAAGAGACTGCGATGGCTATCACACAGTTTACAAAGAATAAATGGAAGACTTTCATCATTGCAGAAAAGCAACTGTATATTATACATACATGTGTTTCTTTTCCTCCTAAAATAAAGTCCTGCTATCCACAGTGAGTCAAATAACCAAAATCTGGATATACACCTTATAAACCTTGCAAGACATGGAATCACAACCTGTAAGTCAAGCTACTTATTTAGCTCTCCCAGAGTGTACAGATGAAGATGGTCATCAACAATTATCACAGCTGCATGACAGCTATCTCAAATGCCTCTTGACGCCACTGCATGTTAAGATCAGCTCCTAAGAAGGTTTGATTCTCCATCCATTCTCCCCTATGTCCACTGTACCTTGCATATATCTCTATCAATATTTGAAACTGTCTCTCTGAAGCCTAGTGCTCCCAGCACCTAACACAGAGTGTTACAGGTGAAATGTTCCCAAAGGCTTGTGCAAAAAAACGAATAAACCCACCCAACCTCTGTAGTTTCAAAATGTTTTCCAGCTGCAGTATCCTAAATATTAAAGACCAGAGATTCAGTGACATTTCAGACAACTCTCCATTTTCCCTCATTTCTTTCCATTTCCTGGTAGACAGAGATTTCTGATTGGAAGTACTGCAATGCTTAGAGGGTATTTATGAAAACTAATTTTAAGAATACTGAGAATATTGCTTGCTGCTCAGATTTATAGACTGGTTTTGTACAGCGAGTTTAAATTGAGTCTAGAAAAGGCCTTTACTCCCCAAATGCATGTCCCATAGGAAAAGGCACCCCATCCAGTACCATGTCACCATATCCTTTTTGCTGACATAGCAAATATCATTTTTATAAAGGGCCACCTTCATCATAACAAAGAAATAATGCCCTTGGTAAGGGCCAAGAGAACCCATGAGTTAAAGACATCATCAGAGAATAAATTATTTAGCACCACTTAAACCCTAAAAGCTCTGGGCCACCCACCTTGTGGTTTATGGCACTCTCGTCTAAGTTTACAATTTCCCGATTGTGAAACAACAATTTAATTCCATAGTGCAAAATCAATACAATTTAAATTTGCTGTTGGAACTGACATTCTCCAGCAAATGAAAAGATTTACTCTACCACTGACACAGGATAATTGTAAAACTGCTTTTATCGGTACAAAGAAGTCCTCAGGACCACTGCAGAATTCAGGAGTGAATTCTTGTTGTACATAAGGGAATGGCCCGTATTTCCATGAAATGAGTGGGATTCCCTGGGGCCATCCAACTTCCCATCACTCAGACCTAACGCTTACTTAACTTTGTCAGGGATTTAGAAGACATCCTGGAAAGGAAATGACCTTAAGTAGTGGTAATAAGAGATAGCCAATAGGCTTTTAGGATATTCTTTTGCTAGTTTAAGGTTTTATCAAACAGGAATGTCTATCCTCTTTTTCACTCTCGATTATTGCTATATTACTAATACAACTATGAGTAGAAAGGTTGTGTACAGCGGTCACGGTTTCCAGGGTTCTTTAATTGGAATGATCGGGAACCAGTCGTAATGCAGAGTGGCAAAGCTACTTAAAGCACACCAGTTTAAATCAATAAGCTGCATACTTCTCCCCAAAGAACAAAACAGGCTGGAAAAGGCAAAAAGATAGAAGACTGATAATATCACTCAACCTCCAGCAAATATTGATCTTTCGCTCCGTGTAAGATTCAAGATGGTTTATTGGTTGAGGATGGGGCAGCGGAAGGGCCAGCTGGAAAGGTCTGAACCCATGGTTTCAACAAGCTTCCGCGTGCACTCAATCCACCCGCACAGAACTAGTTTCCTTGCACCTGTCATTAGGAAGATTGGCTTCTCTTCTAACTGCCCAGAAAAGCAACAAGAAAAAAACCATTTTTTAATTAAAATTTTTAAAAAGCAGCAGCAAAGTAATCCTCGCGTTTATCAGCCGATCAGCGCCCCATTAGTCAGCAGACAATTAGGGTTCCCCGCCTTCCGCTGCGCACTGCCAAGGACAGGAGGTTAGATCCAGCAGCAGCCAGCTAGGCCTGCGAGACAGCAGGGAAGACCACACTGGCACCGCGATCAGGGAGATGCTCAGGCGCTGCCTTCTCGCTAGCTCGCGGCCGCGACTGGGCCGGCGCCCCGCAGGGAAGCCGAGCCTCCCGCAGGCTCAGCATCCCTGCTCCTCCTCCCTCCGCGTCCGTGCCACCAACCTTGGGCGTGCGGATGTGCTCCATGGCGGGTCGGCGTCTGCAGGGTCCCGGGCGGGCGCGGCCTCACGCACCTGCGCGCGTCCGCAGCGCGGCGGGAGCAGAGGGGCGGGGGCTTGGCTCCGGGAGCGGGCGGGCCGCGGGCTTGGCTCCGCCTCCAGGTGCGGCGGCGCCCGCGCAAGGCCGGTGTGCGGGGCCCCGGGCGCCTGCGCGGCGCCAGCGCGCGCTCTGCCGCGCCCCAGCCATGCTACCTGCCTGCCGCCGCCCCACCTCTACTCTGACCAGGGTCACCAGAGCAAGAGCTGCTCGCTTCCTTTTGAGAGCGGCAGCCAACGTAATACTGTGGGGCTACTGTTCCCCAAGACACAATGGGGGCCTTGTGTTGGGTGTGGCTTCTTGGAGGAGAGATGGGGAGTGTGCGCTGCTCCCCCCCTCCCCCGCCCGTTGGCTTGCCTCCAGAGCGCCCCGAGAAAGGTGCGGCTTCTGGGTGCGGCAGAGGAAAGACTGCCGCGGGCATTCCAGATCCAGTGCGGCCTAATGAGCTCTGTCTGTGCATTTGCACACGCAAGCAGCCGACGTGGCATTGGAAGAGTGGCAATTACAGCCCTTAGAACTCTGAGGGGAGATGTGTTAAGTCAGGCATCGCACATCAACCTACGACTTCGCTGTTGGAACTCGTGGGAGACACGCTCTCCCTTGAAACCGTGTTGGGTGCTCATATTCCACCCTCACTTAGCTCCAACTGAGTTGGAAGATATCGTTACAAAGCATCCATTATAAGGTATCATTTTTTTCATTTTATTGAGTTGTTGTTGCCATTGTTAGTATTAAGCCCCTGGGAGAGGCTAAAGAGAAGTACCCCCGCACCTTTCTCTTGCAACTCTCGGCGTATAACGATCTACCACAACTGAAATTTCACAATACTGTACAGTGTTCATACAATAACATTTTAATTTTTCCTAACTCTTACCGATCTCTCTTTGCAACTAGATTGTAAATTCTTTAATTATAAGGACTGTTTTGGGTTGTTTTTTTTTAATGTTTTTTGTTTGATACCTGGTAGGCACATTATGGCATCCCAGCAAAAGTATGTTTACTCCATACAGTTATATTTATTTTTAAATTTCCACATCCCCTTCTTTTATATCATTCCATCTTCCAGCAGCTCTCTGAGGCAATTAGAACAAGTGCTATAAACTAACATTTACATGAGACATAATTGACCCAGTTTATTATTTTCTTGTTACTAAAGAACATCACGGATAGAATCATGGGAATTCTGGTTCCAACTCAACCACTGGCCTCAGTCTCCTCATTTTTAAAATGAGAAAGTAGGGCTCCCTAGAGGTCTTCAATACCAGGACTCCTCTAGCTGTTTGAGAAGCATACACTCTGAATGGGATCGTGACCTTGGTGTTAAGTGCTTATAGGCTTCTTCTGTCCCTCTACTGGTCAGCCAATCAAGAGTTTGCTTGGTGAGTAATACATCTGTGTTTCTGACCTATTTCATATTAGCACCCAAAACATTAATTGGTAGGTGGAAAGATAGCTTAATGCTAGGAAAACATTTCTAGATTAGTTTTAAAATAAATTTGCTTTAATAACAGCTATAAAATCAACACTAGGTTATAAGGAGTGAATAACTATATTCAAATTATTAGTATAAATTAACATACAAGCAGCAAGAAATAAAATAATAAGGAAAGAAATAAGTGAATGTTTTGGTTTGATCTAATAGTTCATTGAGGTATCCTCCTCAGCCTCAGTCACTATCCAGGTTATTATTTCACACAGTATGTTGGCAACTGACAGCCACTCTGCACTTTCTGCTACTTACACTGCCTCATATCTCCATGTTCCACTGCTTTCCCTAATCATACCCAGTGAGGCAAAGGAGATTGAACAAAGCAGCAACAATTGGACAGCCATGAAATGAGGGAAACAAGAGTACATCTTGGAAATGGCCAACAATAGTGATCCTAGGTAGAGAAGAAAGTGATGTTAGCCATTCATTTGCTTAAGAAACAGATATTAATCGACTAATAGTCACAGGGTGCTATGGCAGATGCTAAGATGTTAGAGACCCAGAGGAGGTGGAAAGTAAATTCCGTAACAGTGACATGGATAACACCAAAGAAATGAAAAGTAGATCAACTACGATGGCAACACAGCTAATGGAAATCCCAAAAGAAAGCTCAAGGTAATTGATCTACTTTCTGTATTTTCTGTATTAATTGTACAATATATAATAGGCAGGCTCTGGATTGGATACTTAGTTCTTGAAAGTTTGATGTGTCTGGAGTAAACCATGAGTCCTTTGGCTGAATGTTGTATTTCTTTTTTTTTTTTAATTTTTTTTATTGTTATTTATGTCTTTTACATTTTGTATTCCCCTTGGGTAGCCCACCACCAATTCACCCGTGATCCATCTCCGTGGTCCCTTGTGTTCTTTTCTATTCCATTTTGTGCGCTTTTCCTTCCCTTCCCCTGCCACCCCCCTCCCCCCTTCCCCTGCTGATTGTCTCTCTCCTATTTGGTTTCCTTATAGTCCTGTTATAAGTGAAACCATTCGATATTTTTCTCTTTCTTATTTCTGAGCCTTCACAAGTCTGTGAAAAAATCTCCATCTGCCCCCAGAACCAAGAGGTAAGTAGGAGGAGGCTTAATTGCAGATGGCTCTGCACCTAGAGTTATACTCAGTCAGCTTTTACCCAATAGGTTAGAAAATACCTAGTTTTCTCTAGTGTTTGTGAATCCTGTATGAAAAATAAGTATATTTCAACAAATCTATACTGTCAAGCAAATATCAGATGATAAGGTTAACACATAGTTACTTGCATATTCATCAAAATACTTCTGCCTTTGCCAAGGAAAATCCTGGATGCCCTCATTTTCTCATCACTTCTGAGTCACCAAGGAGTCACCAAGGAGTCCCCCACAGCAGATTCTTTTGAAAAGAATACCTTTTTGTCGTTGTTGCATGAAGTCATTGTGATTTAAAGATTAATTAACTTTGTACCTAGCCTGTCCTATCCTGACTTTACAGAGAAGCAGAGCCTGAGAAGGAGAAAGTCAGAATAATATATGGTCCTGACCTTCTGTGTTTCTGATCTTTTTAAAGCGGATTGATAATGCCTTTAAAGAGCTCTAAGGATATACAACATATGCCAAGATATAAACTACTTTATTGTATATTACCAAACTTCTGAAGAACATCTTAAGAATTTTTTATCACACAGACATTCTAGTTGTAAATAATATTGCAACAGGAATTTTTAAGTTAAAACTTGATAATAACTGGGAACTTTCCCAAAATCCTCTGATCTTCTCCTAGAGGCCCAAGGAGACTTGGATACTTATCAAACACTTGGCAAGAATTTTTTAAGAATATTTCTATTTCTCCTGAGGCAACTAAAACTTATGATTTGGCAGTGACACCAAGAAATGTTCCCTCGGGGTATTATTGCTAATGATTACAAACTCAATAAAACCCTCTTCAGCACTATTAAACCTCAGTGGTTCATGTTATGTATGAATTAAGGAGGACACACATTTCTGAACATGCATAATGTAAGCCTGAAATGTATTATATACATAATATGATAGGTCAGAGCCACCTTAGAGTTCTGCTTGGGAAAAAAAATAGTATCCTCAACTTCAGGGTTTTTGTAGACATGATGATGCAAAATATCACTATCTTCTTTGGTCTAGTCTTATGCCAGATACAGAGAGAATCTTCTGTGGATTACAGGAAGCTCTCCCCTTTTTCTAGGAACCATAAAAGGCAACATAAAAAGAGCATGAACATGCAAAGTATTAAAATAGTCTCATATTTTGTTCCCCTTCTAAGAAGGTATCTCTCTATACATATGTTTATTATCTCATTCCCTATATTTCTGTAATGCTGGAAGAATTCAAAGTGAAAAAAGAATCGATAGCCAGACATGGGGGATAATTACTCTTCCTTCTTAGGTTGGATATGGCAATTCTATGTGACTGAGCACTGAATAGATTTTGTGGCAAATATTTATTAGTTACCTTATGCCAAGCACTGGGGATAAAAAATGTGGACCAAAACAATCTATCCCTGCCCTCAAAATGCTTCAGTCTTATAAACTCTTGCTATCTTCCACCTACTGTCAAATCCTCCTCTCGACTTCATGGTTTCTTTTGTTCATCCTAAATCACTCAAGCTCAAAACCTTGGAGTTGTTTGTGGTTATGCGTCTTAATGGCCCCATATCCAGACAGGTATAGATTCTTCCTCCTCAGCATTTCCTCTGCTGATCCATCCCTTCCTTCTGCACTGTCATCACTCTAGCACAGCTTCTCTTTTCTTCTTCCTGGCTGGAACATTAGTCTCTGCTGCTAAATTAATCTTCATAAAGAGCAGTCCTAATCAGATCACTCTCCAACTTAAAAACCTTCAAGTGGTTTACAATTGTCTTCTGAATTAAGTACCATTTCTTTATTGTCACTTAAGTCCCAGCAGCATCCTATTGCTCTCTTTTACAGACTCAACAAAGTAAGTCCCTGGCTTTTAGCAGGTACTCAATAATTATTATTTTTTTAGTGTATCAATTAGTCAACCAATCGCTTTCTCTGTCCTCCATTTGTTTGCCTTCTAGGTCTTTCTCATATTGTTTCCATCTATCAAAACCTTTGTAGATCATCTCAAAATTTATTTCAGCATTCCCTACAAATAATAGTTCGTCCAAAATAACTTTTTTCTGTTCATTCATAAGCAGAGATCATCATAGCAGGTTTGTTATTTTTTCCCATCTGCAAGTGTAATTTTAGGTATCTCTGTCACAATTCGTCCAAGGAGACCTTGTTCAGTCCACTATCTAAGGACATCACAGTAGGTTACCACACCCGCACCACCTTGCTGATTAGATCAGGTGAACAGGAAATAGCAGTTGCCCAATTGCCCAAGTGTGCACACATGTTTCAGAGGATGAGAGAGAGTCTAGAAAAATTCAGAATCCTGCCCTCTCTGTGAAGTTTCTGGGACCAGCAGTGGTCTGGGACACACTGAACTCGCCTCCCCATGGGAAGGGCAAATTACTTCACTTTGTAGCTAACTCCTACTTGCTCTGGCTTATGCTTAGTTAGCTAGAGGGCTAGCAGCTTTGAGTGGAGACCAGAGCAAAAATGTCTCTCCAGTATTGCCTCTTGCAAGCCACAATGGAAGAATCAAGACTCATTTCTGGCATGACCCACCACCAGTCCTACAGGGTCTTGGTGCTATTTGTGTAAAGGTTTTTAAAGCTAAACAACTTTAATTATGGTAAAATAGAAATAACAAATTTGATAACTTATCCATTTTTATGTTCAATTCAGTGGCATTCAGTGCAGTCATATCATTGTGTAATCATCACCACCGTCTGTCTCCAGACCTGCTTTCATCCTATGAAACTAAAACTCTGTACTCATAAAACAGTAACTGTCTATTTGACCCCTCCTTTTCACCCCCTGAAAACCACCATTTTACATTCTTTATCTCTGAATTTGACAATTCTAGGTATCCCGCATAAGTGAAATCAGTATTTCATGGGACATTTAACACACCTAGTTCACAAAATAAGAACAAGTGCCAACCTAGTTTGTGGATGGTTCTGCATGATACTCTTGCACCAACCAACCCAGAGTGGAATGCTAGAGCATCTCAGCTCTGCCAGGAGCAGCCACCAAGGATAGAGGGGAGCAAATCTCCCAGTGGGTAAAACTCTGTGCACTTTTTCTGGGAATTGCATATGCCTTTGAGAACAGATGGCTAGATGTACAGATCTATGCCATTTTAAGGCATGTGATCAGTAGTTTGTTCAAGTATCAGGAACTTGGAATGAACAAACTTGGAGATTGGCAGAGAACAAAGAAAAATATTTATGGATTGATCTCTCAGGTTGAGCCCAGAGTATGAAAATATTTGTGTCCTTTGTGAATTTTACCAGAGGGCATCTGTTTCAATGACACAGCACCATTCTCAATAATTGTATGAACAAGATGATACTTTTTCTGACTATCACTTGAGGTTTTCCCAGCCACTATACTTAGGACTTATGCATCAGTAATGCTATGGTGGTAGGGATAAAAGTTACATATGAGCTAAGCAATGTAGCCTTCCTTTACCAAGTCAGATTTGGCTACCACCATTGCTGGATGCCCAGCCAGCAGCCTTTGTGCTTGCCACCATAGAGGCCACGCTGAGTCCCCTTCTTCCTATCCTATACA
Organism: Scalopus aquaticus; assembly: GCA_004024925.1. NCBI lineage: Eukaryota > Metazoa > Chordata > Mammalia > Eulipotyphla > Talpidae > Scalopus > Scalopus aquaticus. The sequence goes on from PVIJ01004620.1 coordinate 104,356, forward strand.
ACACTGTCTCTATATCCTATATACCACCCAGACACTCATAGTAGGTTGATTATATTGAATTCCTTCCATCACAGAAAGGGCAGGTATTTGTCCTCAGTGGAATAAACATTTATTTTAAATATTGATTTGTCTTTTTTGTTAATGCCTCTCTTAGCACTCTATCAGTGGATTTACTTCATGCTTATTTTTTGTCACAGTATTCAAAACATATTTCTTTGCACAAAGAAAAGTTTCACATTGTCACAGGATTCACTAATCTTACTGTTTGTCCTTTTAGTCAAAAATTGCTGGCCTCATAGATTCTTGGAAAGATCTATTAAAGATTCCGTATGACAGCTGCTAAGAGATAAACCCTTGGCAGCAGTAGGGTGCTGTCATATGTGTTGATACTGTAATGACCCTGACTGATCACAATGTTATATGATTGACTTTCTAATGACCCTTACTGATTGAGAAGGGACAATTAAGCAGGAGCAACTTATCAATTAGAAAACCAACTACTACTTGTCCACAAACACATTGTAAAATAGACATGCAAAAGGGTAAGGACATAAAAACCTGACTGCTGAGAAAATTCCACTAAACTGAAATCATAGGTGGGATCGTGCCTCTGAAGAGTGGTATAAATATAGGTGCCAAATTTAATTCAGTTTGAGATGCTTATGTATTCCATGCCCATGGTCCTAAGATTTCTTCAGCTTTTCATGAGAGGGCTGGGGACTTTCACTCTGAGAAGCAGCCATCCCTCACTGCAGATTGAAAGCTATTAGGAACTTTCCAGGATGGGCCCTCATTAGTTCTGTGTGCTAGTCACCAGGTCTTCCTAAGACCTCCTCCCCCTTTTGAATTGCACACTTATGTTGTAATGCAGACTCCCCCCAATAAATTCATGTAGTGATTTATGCATTGACTTGTGTCATAAGTGAAACCTTCCCACTCTGTGGAAGAATCGAATCTGATAAAAACAGGTGCTGTCACACAGATACATGTTCTGAATGAGTTCCCAATATTATAGTCTTTGTGTAGATGGAATATAAGGTCTGAAAGTATTTTTTTGAAGTTTTATTTATTTATGCATACAAGAGTTGGGTGTAGGCGAGAGGTGTGGGATGGTGAGAGGACTCACCAGAGACAGTGGGGAGCAGAACAGGTGGATCTACTGAATTATACTGCTGAGGGGAGCAGCAGGCGAGGCAGGAGAGGTCTGCCGTGCCATGTGCGAAGCTTCCTGGCTGGGTATCGAACTCGTGCTGCAGTGGCTTCAGATAGCTTCATGGTGCTGAGACTTAACCCAGTGCGCCACCAGGGAGGCCCCTAAAAGTATTTGAAAGGGAAATAGCACCTCTTATTATTAAACCCATTAAGACAAATATTTTTTTCTCTCTGACCCTACAATTTTGAGCTCTGTTTAGAGGTTGTGATAGCTAAGGTGGAAGCACTTTGACTGGGAGACACAGTACTGGCCTTACTGAATTGGAAATTGAGATTGCCGTGATACTCCCATGCCATTAAACCAAAGGCAGATGAAGAGATAATTCACTGGGCCTCCCTGATGGCACAATGGGTTAAGTGCAGCGCTGTGGAGATGTCAGCTGCTGCAGCACAAGTTTGATGCCCAGCTAGGGAGATACCCACATGGCACAGCAGACCTCTCCGGCCTTGCCCACCGCTCCCCTCAGCAGTGTACTTCAGTAGATCTACCTGTTCTGCTCCCCACTCTGTCTCTGGTGAACTCTCTCACTGCCCACACCTCTGGCCTGCACCCCAACTTGTATGCAAAAATAAATAAATCTTTAAAAAAAGAGAGAATTCATTAGTGTTGGAAATGACCCTAATTTCCAGAGTGAAACGGGGTTGCTGCTACAGCTTGTCACTAGCTTTGTGGGGGCTAAAATGCAGCTCAGCAGTAGCACAAATGACAGTCTCTCTCGTATTGAAGAACACACAAAATGGCATTGTAGCCCCTGAACACAGTAGTTCAGGTAGCATCCCCTTGATTTCTGTTCTTATTCTTGCCTTTCCATTAATTTTGTAAAAACCTAACCTTTTATATTAAATTCTCTGCTTAAAATACTGTTATGAACTGAATGTTTGTATCCCCACAAAATTCATATGTTGAAGCCCCGGCCCCCAATATGAATATATTTATAGACAGACCTGTGAGGTGATAAAGGTTAAATGAGGTCATAAAGATGGAACCCTAGGCCAATAGGGTTGTTTCGTGTTGATTACTTTTCGATCTATTTTCAGTTGTGACAAGTTTTTTCTCAGTCTGGCGGTATATACATTTGTGGGACAGGTTGGTACCCAGCCTATAACATAGGTTCCCCAAGTCTTAAGACATTTGCAAATAAGTGTACAGGGTTCAACTTTTTGTAAATTCAGAAAGTTCTTCAGCTCCAATGAAAATAATTATATTCCAGTGGACCCCTGGGGGACAAGATTCTGCTTAACTTAACAATCTGGAAACCTAACCCCAGTTCTAGTACAGCCTGGACTCCCTGTCTTGTTTTGATTAGTGAAACCTTGGAAACAACACATGTCAAAAATAAGTAGAATTTTTAAATGACTATAGTACGGTGGTATCCAAAATGCTGTGTGAGCTTTTACCTTTTCTCCCCAAAGAATATTTACTAAAATAGTAAAATGCTGACAAAATTTTAAGCCAAAAGTCAAGATAAAATCTGTTTGATCTGAGATGTGTTTGAAAAAGTAAGTGTTGTGAATCTTTGTGTATATGTGTGAAAATAAAGAAAAAAATGGAAGGGAGAAATATACGGGTAGAATTATTACACATGGGCACTAGGTTTGTGGGTACTTTTAATTTTTAGGGTTTTTTAATTTTTTATATACACTTGCATTGCATACTTTAATAGTCACTACAAATATGTATTTCAGTAGGTTATTTCAAACAAAAATTATGTCATTGTCATGGGTCAAAGCAAACATTTTTGTGGAGAATAAATCTTATTTTGTTTTTTAAAGCAAATCTTAAGTTGGATATTGAATAGTTGAAAGAACCTGTAGATATATACTTCCTAAAATTTTAACTCAAAAATAATAATCTTTCTGAGAAGTAAACATTTTTAAGGATAAAATCAATCTTATTTTCCATGAGGAAAAAATAAAAGCAAATATCCCAAATGCATAACAATAACTGGAAAAGGAAAAAAGGAAGGTACTCCCTCCTGAGTTGTCAGGATCTTGGCAAGCTTGTTCTGTTTTTACAAGTTTAAAATCTCAAAGATTTTTCTTTGAAGTTCAGTTAGGTTTGGAGGAATGGTTTGTGGTTCCTTAAAGCCAACATTCTATAAAAGTTACTCAATTATCTTTAACCTTTAGTAAGGATTTGAAATGCATCTTCAGTGTTTGGGTAACAGAATGAGAAAATAGAAAGTATATAATTCATAAAACCTTATCATAATTCCCCCTCCTCTTTTTCTGTTTAGATGTAATAGCTGAATATTGGCAAAACGCATATGAACATGAAAGTTGTAGCCAGGACAGTTTGAGATTTTTAATAAACAGATGTGAGAGTTGTTCTTGGGATGCATAGCGTTTCTTGGGAGAGAGTGAGTAATTTTGTGTGCTTGCGCCACAAGAAAATTCTTCCTTCTCTTTTTTGGCAGAGAGAATATTTTTGTAAACAAAAGCAATGAACAAGTTGTGTTCAAAATGTGAACTGACCATGATTTCATGTGGCTCTAACTTGCTGAAAGCCACCTATGTTTACATTTGGATTTCATAGTCATCAAAGACTATTTTGCCACTGCAAAGATATAAAGAGCTTGAACACAGCACAAAATAGGAATGCCATTATTCACTTAAATTTTTAGTGTTTTGTTCCTGGTCATTCTACCATTTTGCGCGGAGTCTCCGTGGATAATCACCAATTTCTGAATGAATTATAGTTCAGAAGTCGAATTGTAAGCAGATTGTAAGCAGTTTATTTTCAGACTTCAAAAATGATGAATAAATTTTGAACCATCCTTCCCAAGGTTATGCAAACAATAGAACTAATCATGCTGCTATTTCCGCTGCACTGAAATCACCTTTATAATATTACATCTGCCTCAGAATGCATAAAGGCTGACTTATCCTTGCATTTTAGGACCTCTTTCCTCTACTTAGAAGCAGGAGGAGCACTTCCACAAGCCCCAGAAAAGTAGTGGCCTGGGCAGCCTTAAATGATAGAGTGCCAGCAGAGGTGACTGCAGGCCACTTCTCAGCCCTTGTTTAGGTTTCAGAGCACCCAGAAGACACAAAGTTCTTTAGAGTTCATGGTCCTTAGACCCTATGCAACAATGTTAAAATGGGAGGTATGTATCTATTAACTATATATTGACTGTCTTTATAGTCACATAAAATATGTCTCAACCACAATAATGTGTCATTAAGATTTTAAGAAAATTTACAGAAGAAAACATTTAAATAGAGATAATTCTATGAGCTTTTTCCTACTGAGAGTTATGATAACTTAATGCTTACATGCATGGGACTCAGGATTCAAACTGTTTGGTCTTGAGCTCAGGCTCTCTCACTTAGCAGCAGTATAAGCCTAGGAAGTGCATTACCTTTCTGTGCCTCAGTTTTTTCACTTATAAAATGGGAATTAATCACATGGTGGTTGTGAGGAGTCAAGGAGTAGTAAACTCAGAGCAATTGAATAATACCTGTCCCATGTGAGTCCTTACTAACCTTTCTGAGTCCAGCTCCTCCTTCATTTCATTTCTCTTTTCTAGCTCAAACTAGGCAGGAATTAAAACACAGCTTCTTCATTCGTGGGCACTAGAGGTATTTGGGGTTGGATAATGAATTCATAGTGCAACACTGATCCACAAATTGCAAGATATTTATTGTCCTTGATCTGAGCACATTAAATGCCAGTGGAACTCCCAGTCATTGTAATATTCCAAAGCAGCCCACCAAACGTTTACAGATGCCCCTAGTTCTAAATGTCCACCCATTAAGAACCATAATAGACATTCAATTCTTACTTTCATAGATATCAGCTAAAGTTTAAGGGGCAGGGGGAATGTAAACGGTAGTGGATAAAATAGATAATTCTACTATTAGCAGTTACAATTTCTGCTACTAAGTAGATCTTAAAAGGTCTTATTACAAGACCAAAACACTGGTAAACAGTATGTGATGATGGATTTTTTTAATTGTTGTTTATATCTTTTACATTTTGTATTCGCCTTGGATAACCCACCACCAATTCACCCGTGACCCATCTCCATGGTCCCTTGTGTCCTTTTTGACTCTGTTTTGTGCCCGTATCCTCCCCCTCCCTTGCTCCCTTGCTGGATGTCTCTCTTTTATTTGGTTTCCCTATATTCCTGTTATAAGTAAAACCATTCGATATTTTTCTCTTCCTTTCTGGCTTATTTCGCTGAGCATGAGCCCTTCTAGTTCCATCCATGTTGCTGCAAATTGCATGTGTTTATCTTTTTTGAATGCTGAATAGTATTCCATTGTGTATATGTACCACATCTTCTTGATCCAATCATCTATTTTTGGACATCTGCATTGTTTCTATACCATAGCTATTGTAAATAGTGCTGCAATGAACATACGGGTGCATGTATCCTTTTGGATTAGTGTTTTTGTGTCCTTTGGGTAGATTCCCAAAAGTTGTATTGCTGGGTCGTATGGAAGCTCCATTTTTAGCAGTTTGAGGAAATCGCCATACAGCTTTCCATAGAGGTTGGACCAGTTTGCATTCCCACCAGCAGTGTAGAAGAGTTCTTTTTTCTCCACATCCTCCTCAGAATTTGTTTTTGTCTGTATTTTTAATGTGCTCCATTCTCACAGGTGTGAGGTGTTATCTCATTGTGGTTTTGATTTGCATTTCCCTGATTATGAGTGATGTTGAACATTTTTTCATGTACCTGGTGGCCATTTGCTTTTCTTCTTTGGAGAAGTGTCTTTTTAGCTCTTCTGCCCATTTTTTGACTGGGTTGTTGGCTTGTTTTTGTTGAGTTGTGTGAGCTCCTTGTAGATTTTTGTTATCGGTCAGTCCTTTATCGGTTGTATTGTGTGCAGAGTTCTTCTTCCAATTAGTACAGTGTCAGTTTTGGTTAATGTCTCTTTTGCTGTACAAAAGCTTTTTATTTTGATGTAATCCCAGCTATTTATCTTGTCCTTCACTTCCTTTGCTTTGGGGACATGTCTAAAGATTTTGCTGAGATGTATATCGTATAGAGTTTTGCCTATATTTTCTTCTATAAATTTTATGGTTTCAGGTCTTTTATCCATTTTCAGTTGGCTTTTGGGCAGTGTGTGAGGGAGTAGTCTAGCTTCATTTTTTTTTGCATGTAGCTGTCTAGTTTTCCCAGCACCATTTATAGAATAGACTGTCCTTGCTCCACTGCATTTTCTTTGCTCCTTTGTCAAAGATTAGTTTTTCATAGATGTGAGGCTTTATTTCTGGGTATTCTATTCGATTCCATTGGTCTTTGTGTCTGTTTTTTTCCCCTAGTACTATGCTGTTTTAATTATTACAGCTTTGTAGTATAGTTTGAAATCAGGGCGTGAAATCCCTCCATTTTCTTTCTTTTTAGTCAGGAGGGCTTTAGCTGTGTGGGGTTTTTTGTGGTTCCATGTGAATTTCATCATTATTTGTTCTTTTTCTTTGAAGAATGTCATTGAGATTTTTATCGGAATAGTGTTGACTCTGTAAATTGCTTTTGGTAGGATTGCCATTTTAATAATGTTACTCCTTCTAATCCATGAGCAGGGCATATCTTTCCATTTTCTTGTGTCTTCTTCTGTTTCTTTCAACAGTGTTTTATAGTTTTCTTTGCATAAGTCCTTTATGTCTTTTGTTAGATTTATTCCCAGATATTTGATTTTTTTTTTTTGTTTCAATTTTGAAGGGGATGGATCTCTTAATTTCTTCTTCTTCAGCCTGGGTGTTTGCATATAGGAAGGCTACTGATTTTTGTGTGTTGATTTTGTATCCTGCTACTTTACTGAACTGGTCTATAATTTTGAGTAGTTTTTCTATGGACTTTTTAGGGTTTCCTATATGTACTATCATATCATCTGCAAATAGTGACAGTTTAATTCCTTGTTTCCCTATTTAGATCCCTTGAATGTCTTTCTCTTGTCTGGTGATGGATGTTAACTAGACTTACCATGGTGGTCATTTCACAACATATAAAATCATCTAAATGTACACTGAAACTAATGTAATGTATGTCAATTATATCTCAGTTTAAAACACTAGTCTTTATTGAGTCCTTACTATATGCCAGAGAGCATAACAGACAATTAGCACTGGTCAACATTGAGATCATTACTGACTTAAACAGGCCCTAATCTGTAGTATCTTGGTGTGCTGAACATAGATATAACCCTGAAAAATTTTTATTAACTCTCGTTTTGAAGATATTTCATAGAATTCATTTTATGTATTTCGCCTTGTAAATTTATCCAGTAGGACTTCAACAACATCCGAAATCAGCCTAAAATGATGTAATATTGAATCGCATTGCGTAATACCATCATGCACACTTCATCCAGAGTTGATTGCATCATTTTCTGATGCAATGCAATACTACTGCCAGACGGCTGCTGAAGTAAGCTGACGTCAGCAGTGCACTATATAAAGCCCTGTCGGAAAGGTTGAGCATTGAAAATATTTCAGACTTTGTGCAAGACAGTTTAAGCTACTGTTCCATGGGACTGTTACTATTTTATCCATTTAGGCACAATACAAAACAGTCATGCCTCAAAAGTGCATTAATAGCACGGACAATTTCTGCTCTATTTGTGGGGAAGTGACATTTGCCAACCACAAGAAAAGTATCACTTCTCAAGTGAATAAGGCTTATCATGTTGACTTCGGATGCAAGGTTGGTGACCAAGACAAGCCTTGGGCCCCGCATCTATGCTGTGCTACATGTACAACACAGCTTTCACAGTGGTTAAATGGCAAAAGACCATCAATGTCGTTTGCAGTCCCCATGGTGTGAAAAGAGCCAAGCAACCACAGAAAAGACTGTTACTTCTGCTTGGTTCCTCCTCTTTCTGGTGGAATAATGAAGCAAAAGAAGTCAAGAATAGTCTACCCAAGCATTCCATCTGCATTGAGACCAGTACCACATGGTGAGGGACTTCCTATTCCAGAACTTCCAGCATAATATTCTCTTGATTCATCTGATGAGGACAAGAGTGAGCTGACCTGTTCTCCTGTTCCATCAGCATGCAGTGATCCAGATTTTCACTGTGGTGCATCCTTAACCCCACACAGACTAACACAGGAAGAACTAAATGACCTGGTTCGTGGTTTGGACTTATCCAAGAACAAGGAAAACAAACTAGCTTTGATGAAGAATTTCGTGAAAGCCATGGACCGGACCTCGCCAGCTTTCTGATACCTGCATGAAAAATTTCCTCGACTCAGCAAAGCAAAGATTAAAGAGGGAGTTTTTATGTGTCCTCAGATTCGAGAGCTTTTCAAAGACGACTTGTTCAAAAACTTGCTGCAGGGTGATGTGAAACAAGCATGGAATGCTTTTCACCTAGTGTCTACAAACTTTCTTGGGAATGTTAGGGCAGAAAACTACAAGGAACTAGTAGAAGACATGTTGATGCAGTATCAGAAACTTGGCTGCAATATGTCTCTAAAGATCCACTTCTTTCATTCCCATCTGGATTTCTTCCCTGAAAACTGTGGTATGGTTAGTGATGAACATGGCAAATGTTTTTATCAAGCTATTGCATCAATGGCACAAAGACACCAGGGAAAATGGTCCACTACAATGCTGGCTGACTACTGCTGGACACTCCCCAGAGATGCTCCTGAACAGATGTACAAGAGACAAGCAAAGAAATCTAAGAAGTAGTCTATGACTTGATTTTTTACAGGTATTAACGGTAGGCCTATTACTATTGGCATGCATTTTGTGATGTAAACATCAATTTATTGCAGATTACAACAAAAACTAGAGTCAAAATTAGAATTTGACTGTCATATTCGTGTTGAGCACATACAAATCAATAGGAAATAACTAATTTTGTTTCAGTAATATGACTTTTGTAAAAATTCGTTGACCAGTGTAATAAGAAAAAACATAAATTAAGTCACAGGAGAGTCAAATAGTAACAGAATTTGAATTCATGATTGTCTTACCCAAGAGCTTGTGTTCTCATTCATCAAACTAGATAGCTGACTGTTTTAAGTTGATTAAACTAAGTCAGCTGACCTTCAGACAGCTCCATCAGTTTGATCAAAGAACAGATTTTGTACAAAGTTAGCACACTCATCTATACAACTATCCAGTATACCTTAGCAGAGCTGGTTTTGCTCACCCTGGACACTTGAGTTTAATAATTACATAGTTGAGTATGTAGTTATAGAATTGTTACATAAGAATTATGGAGCCACAAAAAAAAAAAAAAGATATTTAGACTAATGGAATTCATGCCGTATCAAGTAACAAGAATATAAACCAAAAGTCTCATTGCCTTTTTAGCCTGTGACTATGACTTCCATTGGCTCATTTCCACTTGTTAAGACAGAAATTTCTGTCTCCAGAAATGTTTTTCTTAGGCGTGTCTAGGCATTCCTGGAGACTTGCCTAGATATGCCCAGGAACACCTGTTCTCAAGTCCCACTCCATCTCTTTCTTATGAAAATCCCAGCTGAGGGATCCGTCACCACTGCTGTTACTACTAGAGTCCTCAGTTAGCAGGCTGACATCCACACCAAGGAAGCTGTTTCTTGGGAGTCCCAGACTGCTAATTTTGAAGAGCCAGAGCCATTCTCTGTTTCCCACAGAAGTGCAGAGGATGCCTTGATTCGCAATTCTGGCCATATTTTTCCCAAGTTACAAAGCAATTCTGTTTGAGCCCAGAGTCCACAGATGTTCTCATGACTCTTCTTTGGTTTGGGACTCACCTATCTTTCTGTGGTGGTCTGAATAATCAGGTGGTTTTGTTGTTTCGTTTTATGTGTCAGCTTGACTAGGCTGGGGTGACTATTTGCTGGGTCAAGCACCAGTCTAAATGTTTCTTCGGTGGCCTTCCTGGTGGCATAGTGGTTAAGTCTCAGCGCTGTCACCGCTGTGGACTGAGTTCTATCCCCAGCCAGGGAGCTAACTCTCATATGGCACAGCAAACCCCTTCTGTCTTGCCTGCTGCTCCCCTCAGCAATGTATTTCAGTAGATCCGCTGGTTCCATTCCCCACTCTGTCTCTGGTGAACCCTCTTACCCCTGCACCTACGCTCCAGTTCTTGTATGCATAAATAAAAAATATATATATTTAAAAAAATAAATGTTTCTTTGGAGATTTTTTCTTTAAGATGTGATTAGTATTTAACTAAGTTAACTGAGAAAAGCAGATTACCCTCCATGAAGTGGGTGAGCTTCATTCACTCCACGTAAGGTCTTAAGAAAAGACTGAGGTCCTATGAGATACCACCTCACACCTGTGAGGATGGCACACATTAAAAATGCAGGCAATAACAAATGCTGGAAAGGATGTGGAGAAAAAGGAACTCTTCTACACTGCTGGTGGGAATGTGAACTGGTCCAACCACTATGGAAGGCTGTATGGCGATTCCTCAGACTGCTAAACATGGAGCTTCCATACGACCCAGCAATCCC